>JAVCKT010009330.1:0-42571 GCA_032273925.1 Rhynchotus rufescens | reverse complement strand
CGCTCGCCAGCCCGCCCCCTCCCCACCTCCACCGCCCTGGCACCCCCTGCCACCCCCCCGCGGGATAATTTGAGACTCAAATCCCAGCAAAGACCTGCTACAAATTGCTGCAAATTAAGCTGATTTTGCCCCGAATGAGGGATTTTCTGCTGCAGATCAGCCCTTCCCGGAGCTGATGAGGTGGGGATTAGGGAAGGGACTGAAATCAAAGGGACAGGATGGTTTCGGGGCGGGGGGAAGAAGGGGGGAGCGATGGGGGGGAAGCGAGCGAGGGCAGCCCAGCAGTGAAAGTCCCCGAGCATTAACACTTATTGATTTCTACTTTGCTGACATTTTATTCTATTACCAAGTTTCCGATTAGCCTCGACTAGGAGCCGCGGCGGCCAAGCAGGGCGCGGGGCGCCGGGGGTGCCGGGCGCCCGCTCCCCAGCGGCCCCCCGGTGCCCAAAGGCGCCCAAAGCCGGTGGCACCGCGCGACGAGCGGGTGGCACCGCGCGACGAGCGGGTGGCACCTCCAGGGGCCGCGGGCCTGGCACTCGGGACGCGGCCCCTCTGCTCACCCGGGGCGGGTGATTCCCAGCGCAGGGAGGCAGCTCTTCCCAAATTCTAGCGCTTTTTTCCACCCTTCCAAATCCTGAAGGGGATACGTGATGGGAGGAGCTCGCTCCCTCCCAGTATCTGTCTGTCCGTCCATCGCTCCCCTCTTCCTCTCTTCTCCCGCTGGATCCTCATTTCCATCTGTTTAAACGGCAACAGCAATGTATGTTGCAGGTATTTCAAATTGCACCATTAAAGATTTTATGTTGTGGATGTTAAAATTAAAAAGATATATGTGCAAATAGTCGGTATGAATTTAATCAACTTGATTTAATACTAATAGGAAACAGCAAATGGAATTTATGACTCAAAAAGAAGTGATTTTTTTTAAATAAATACAAGTACTTTGTGGAAAACAGAAAAAAAAAATCCCAATCTGAAGAGTTTATTAGAGTCTAATCCCCAACAACAACCGAAACCGGGGCTGCCCACCCAATAATCCTGGCTGCCATTAAAATATTAAAGATAAATCTAATCGTCTCTTTATCCAAAATAAGCGACTTTTATGTGGAGAGAAAATGTCTAACCCTTTGGGAAGAGAATTACTCCTAATGCATCAAATGGAATTCAGTCAGGATGGCAAAACTAGGTTTAAAAGCAAATGAGATGGTAATAGAGATAAAGGCCAGTATAACAAATTAAAAACACTCATTTACACGAATTAAAATCCCTCCTAAAGGGTTTCCGAGTAAGGAGGCCACTGGGCAGTCTTGCTCCTTCTTGGTTGGCAAGGGCTCGCGCAGCCTCTCTGGATGGTGGTAGCGAGTGGCTGCCGGCAAGTTTTTCTCCTCACCCTACCACGTACAGCAGCTTTTCACCCACCTCCCACCAAGGCTTTCCCCCACACCTCCAGAGCCTCCCAGGGCTCAGATCATGCCAGTCCCCATCCTCTGGACAGTGCCTTCTTCCCACATCATCTCTGCCACTGGCAAATGTCTGGAGTGCCACTGCTTCTGCTCCTGACGTTCGTTTTGGAGGCTGAATTTTGCTGTGCTCCGGGATTTGCAGCATGGAAACAAGCACTCAGACCCCAGCATCTCCCTGAGTGTGGCCGGGGTTGCCAGGATGCCCGCCCTGCATCCTAAATTCTTATACGGGGGCCCTGGATGGGGGAGAGGCTGCACTGGCTCCCAGCCTCAACCAGCACGGAGCTCCAAGGGTCCCCTGCGTCCAAGGCCCAGCTCGCTGTGGTGCAGCCAGGGTGGCGATGCCCTGTGCACCGGCTCAGGAGTGGGACAAGGCAGAGACCCTGCACGTGGGAAAGCTGCTGCCAGGCACGACCCATGATCCGGGCCCTCTTTCCATATGTGCCACACACACACACCAGCATTTAAAGATTTGGGAACTGCAAGCAAAGGTCGCAGGTGCTGCACTGCCTTGCGGCCTTCCCGGCAGCCCAGGGAGCACCCGTGGGTGCTGCGGCGGGAACCTGCCAGCTGCGCTGCACCCTGCAGCCCCGCGGGAAGGAGCCCGGGCAGCAGGAGAGCGAGCGGCTCCTGCGGGGAGAGCTCGGCCAAGGGCAAGCGAGCGCTGCCTGCGGCTCGACAAGACCCCGGGGGTGATATGGGTGGCAAGGGTGACACCGTCAGCAGCCACCTCCTCGGATCCTGTCTGTGAAATCACCGGCTCTGCAGGTGGACAGAGGACACGTCACAGCGGAGGTGCCTCTCCCTGCCGCCACAACCACAGGCTGAGCGCAGCCCGGGGCACGTTCCCGAACCCGCTGCCGCTTGCAATGGATTATGTGCAAACAGGCACGTTTGGCGAAGCTGAGAAGACCCAGAGCTGCTTCCTAGCAGAGATGATCCCTAAGAAGAGACCTGCTTAGACCCTTCCTCCCCGTGTGGAACACAAACTTGTCACCCCAGTGAGAAAGTGAAAGGCAATGGAGTCTGAGCTGTCACCGATGTCGATACTGTGATCTGAACAAGGGTAGGTCTCTACACAGCTCTAGCTTCAGACTGCTTAGATTTCCCTGAATCATTTTATGTTCGCTTTATAATTTTAAGGTTATTGATGCAACTTTATGGGTAAGATCTTTTTTTTCCATTAATGTTTAAGATCTGAAATAGAAGAGCTGCCTCTGGAGGAAAAAAAAAAAAAAAAAGCCACTTGTCCTCCCAAATTTGATCTTTAGATTTCACCCTTGGCAGAAGGTTTCTGTCTTCTGAATGGCAATGCAATAGGTGACATTCTTGGTACCTTGACCTCTTATTCTCAGAAACATAAAAATTAGGGCTTACAAGGCCCTTGTAAGGCTCAAAGCCCCTTCTCTGGCTGCCAAGTGAGAGCCACTTAGTCATCTAAGACGTGTGTCTAACCTGGCCCTAATCCCCCAGTTCTCCAAGATCTCCAGGCAACCTATCTTATCACTCACATTGCCTTACAGTTTGAGGACTTCTGTTGCTGTCCAGCTACAGCTAGAGCTTTCCTGCTGTCTTGCCACACATTAAACCATTTATATACCATTTATAACTTGTATAACTTGTATTTCTCTGGTTCCTCATCAGTTAGTCCATACCTGTTCTGGGACTTAATTCCAAGAATGGATATGATGGAGCACAGCCTAAGCCACAGACTCACAAGGAAGTTGTTTAAGTTCTTTCTTTTCTGCTGTATGCTGTCCCCAATATGGACACTAGCCCATAGACAAAGGCTGGATCTGGTAACATTTGTTTTGCTATCTGTATTTTTTCTAAAGCCTGACTGACTTGGAACATGACTGGCTCTTGCTGGCTACCCCTCTTCTCATGTCTGCTCTTCCCCTTCCAACACAGCACAATCTTCTGCTGCATGATGATGGTGGTTAGACAGAGTCCCAGCTTTGCCTTTTCTCACAAGACAAGAAAAGGGGATATTTAATGGAGTTAAAGAACAGTGTATAAGAGAAAATACCTTGGCACTGCATAAAATTTACTTGGGGTACTTATATCACAAAGTATTATTCAGAATTGAGCAGGACTCCCTTTCCCACAAAATAAATATTAGAAATTGATGGTCAGTAAGGTGGACAACAGTCCCAGCAGGTTGAGCAAATATTTATAAAGGCTCAGGGCAACTTATTTTAGAGTGTCCAAGTAAGCAGCATAGCTTGTGTATGCTTCATTGTAACTGCCTTTAACTGCCTGTGTCTGTAAAGATGATGAGGTATAAAGTAAAAAGCAAAGGGGAGCTATATGTGATGAGAAGTGATTCAAAGAGAAGTCCTAGCTCTGTCAGTGTCTGTGCCCAACGTTCCACTGGCTTCACTAGCGTGACAATTTTACCCAAGTTACTCTGTCAGCACGTGCCAACTGGGAACACTTAGCAATGGGCATGACAAATGTCTTAGTACCCTTGTCATCCTGTACTTCCTATCTCCAATGGTCATTCAGAAATCAATAAGCTGACATGTAAAAAGAAAAGGTGCTCAGCAGCAGACTAGAATAGATATCAGAGGTTACTTATAAGTGTAGTTCTTGGTTTTTTCTTTTTAACAAAAACAAAAGCCCATATAAATTACATAAGCTCCATGGAGTCAAAGACTTTTTTAAGCCCTGCAGGTTTAAAACCATTACAATCTTCTAGGCTGAACTTCAACACAGACTACAAGACTTCACTAAATAATTTCTGCATCAGGCCAAAAGCTTCTGGATGAGTCACAGATTATCCCTTAAAAAAAAAAAAAAGACTTTCAGCCTTGGTTGAAGACTTTATGTGACAGACAGAACTTACACACTCATAGTTACATAACTGCAGATGCTCTCTGTGTCTCAGCAGGTTTTATTAATAAAGCAGATTTTATTAATACAGCAAGTATTTGTGCTTGTGCTTGTCTTACAAGCATTATTATGTCCCGTATCCACCTACAATGCAACACATTGTGCAAGAATAATGAAAATGCTCAGAGTCTGTGAAGTGATTCACAAGTATTTTCTGAAGTTTAACAAAAACACCTCTCTCTGACATAGAGAGACACAGCTGCCTTCACAGCTATGGAGGCATGGTCAGGAGAACAAGGAGGGACCCAGCACACCAGGAGAAGCAGGGAGATGAGGACATGCAGCATAGCTTTGGACAACACTCCACTGCAAAGCCAACAAGGCACCCCATGGGGCAGGTGCTGAAAGTGTTTGGGGCAAAGCAGTGAAAAAGCCAAGAAACTCTTATAAATACCAGCAGGAGCCTATATCTACACCTCCACAAGCTGGCAGTTCTCAAAGTAACAGAAGTAACGTGCTATTAACGGAAATAATGTGCTATTGAGTGGACCTCAACCCGGTGAGCTCTGATGGACTTGTTAGGTTGGGTTCTGTTAGTACTACTTGAGCTAGCAACAGAGGGGAGATGGGAGGAAGCAGTAGCAATAGTTTGAATAGAGTAGGTATATCTATTCATGTCCATCCAAATGAAAAGGTGTCTGAGCATCTGGTGTGGGGTTTGGGTCTCTTACAGGGAACCTCAATTCCTTCAGTGCCTGCTAGACGGGATGCCAAACTGATTGATTTGTACCCCACTATCGTAAGCTTTGCAGAACTCATCTGAGCTCTAACTTGTGCTCAACACAGAGAAGTAATCTATGATATTCCCAACCATGAGCAAATTAGATGGAAACTGAGCTACTCAGCGCTTCATGAGCAGAGCCTCATCCCTGAAGGGGAAATCAAGAGGAAGGTAATAAGGACTATCCTTGTGTACTTGTTTGATGAGGTTAGTGTTTATAAAGCAGGAGAGAGGAAATGCAGATAAAGAACAGTAAATTGTGATCGTCTTGAGCAGATTCCACCAATTTTTGGAACTGTTTCCAGCCTTTGCTAGGTCATTGAACACCAGGCACTTGAAAGCTGGCTCTAGAGACACTGCTGAAGCCAGGAGAATCTCCACTTCATCTGGAGACTCTCCAGCTGTGTGGTATGAGTGACAGAGGCCTACAAAGCTGCGAGGAGATGCAGCGCGAGAGCTTCTTCCTCAGTGACCTGAGATGGACTTCTCGTGTTGATCTGAAGCTGCAGTTCCAGCCTAGCTTGGTGCCCTAATGATTAATTAGCTTCATGAACAAGACTACAGGAGTTGTGCTATGGACTTTCTAACCTTACCTAGATACAAGCCGTGGTAGAGATGTTGCTTCATCTTGAGTGAACATTGCCATACCTTATCCTCTATCTTCATTCAATGTTTTCTGGTTGGGGTACAGCTGGCAGTGATGACAGTATCTTGACCATGGGTGATGAAAAGTGCTCTCCGTTACTGAAGAATCATATGCCTCAGAAACAGTGCTTATGGGCAGGAGTTTCTAGAAGATATAGCTATTTCTCCATCATTCGAGGCCTGTAGCTGTAAGTTCACCAGGGAAAATGATTCAAAAATCAAACTTTTCACCAAAAAATAACAGAGATCATTGACAGGAGAGCAGCTTGCATAGTTCAGTTGTTGACACTGGATGCTGGTTGTACTGGTAGGAGTTGTGAAATGAAGAAGGAGGAAATTCAAGCATACTACTAGCATGTCTCTCTGTGCAGTGATTTGTGGGCCCAGGAATCATTTGAAGGAATCTCCACAGGAAACATTTCTCCCGCTGCCCAGATTTGGCTTCTGAAAGTGATGGGCAGGTCCGTTTCATGTGAAAGGTAAGGCCCATGGATGGAGGCTGCCCAGGCCAGTTCCCTTTCCATACTCTGTCACCTCCCCAGCTATCCATGTAGGGAAAGCAGGGATGTTTTCCTCAATGTATGTTTCCACCACTTCCAGCCCTACACTGCTTCAGAGGACACAGTTTAGCTTTAACCCGTGGGTTACCTCCATAGACTCTCATTTCCCTGCGGACCAGATATTCCCCTCAGAACTAGATATGAGCAAGAAAGCAGGGGACACAGGCATATCTGAACACGGCTCTTCCACACGTCTTTCCTCTGGGAGTGGTGCCCCGGCGCTGTGCGCGGCCACCCTCGGAGCCGTGCGTATAAAACCACGGACGCCTCTGTTCCTCACTAAGCCCACGGTCCCCAGCAGGCGTGTGGGCGAAGGCCGCTCGCTCCGCACGCTCCGTGGGCCCGGGCCTGCCCGGGGGGCGCCCCTCGCAGCGCAGGGCTGGGCAGGGGCCCCGGGCGGGCGGCGGGCACCGGCCGCAGCCCGCCGAGCCCCGGCCCCGCCGCCGCCGGTGCCGCTTTTTGGCATCCCTAATCGCGGCTGGCCCCTGTGATTGGCTGCGCGGCTCTGACCCCGCTCGGGCTCCCGGCTGGGCGGATAAAAGGGGCCTGAGCCGGGGGCTCCCGAGCATTCCCGGGAGCGGGCACCAGGGACCGCCGGCCGCAGCATGACGGGCAAGGCGGGCGCGCCGCTGGCCCCCAGCCTGCCCGCAAAGCCCAAGCCCGACGGCGCGGCCGCCGCCGCCGCCCCGCCGCCGCCGCCGCCCCCCGCCGCGGGGGCCAAGCCCAGCTCCGGGCCCACCCCACCCCGCTGCACCGGCATCGGCATCCAGGAGATCCTGGGCTTGAACAAGGAGCCGCCGCCGCACCCCCGGGCCGCCCTGGACTCGCTGCCCGCCGGGCACCTGCTGGCGGCCCGCTCCGTGCTCAGCCCCGCCGGCGTGGGCGGCGTGGGCATGGGGCTGCTGGGCGCCGGCGGCATCCCCGGCTTCTACGCGCAGCCCACCTTCCTCGAGGTGCTCTCCGACCCGCAGAGCGTGCACCTGCCGCCGCTGGCCCGCGCCCCCGCGCAGCTCGACAGCAGCCAGACGGCCAGCTCAGGTAGGCGCGTGCCCGGCCCCACGGGAGCCGCCGCCGCCCCAGCGGGGCCGCCCCCCCGGCGCCTATTTCGTTTCGGCCCCGCGGAGGAGGCTCAGGTGGGAGCGCTCCGCAAACGGATCCCCTCGTCCGCGGGCCGCGGCCGCGGGGCGAGCGCCGCGCAACGGGCGCCCGGACTGCGGCCACCCCCGGCCCGGGCGGAGCGGCCCCCCCGCGGCCGCGGTGCCCCGAAATCGTTACCGGGGAATTAGGGCTCCCCTGGCCTCCCTTTCCTAGACGGCAGCGGCCGCCCGCGGCCCCCTGCTCGCCGCTCGCGTGGGCTCTACCCGGGACGGGAGGCAGCGGGGCCGGGCCCTGGTCCCGGGGCACCCCCGGCCTCCTACGGCAGCGGCCGGAGCCCCGGCCCGGTGCGTCTCGGCGTGGCCGCCCGCCCGGGGGGTTCCCCTGCGGCCTGCGGGGCGGAGCGGGCCGGGAGCGGCCCGGGGCTCGGGCCAGGAGCGGCCCCGCGGGCCACAGCGCCTCGCATCGAAATACGGGACCCGGCTCCGACCCTCGGCTGCTCCTTCGGGGCAAGGGCAGCTCCGGCGGGTCCCTAACGCCCCCCGGCACGGGCAGCCCCGGGAACGCGCGACGCTCGCAGACAGGCACTCGCTCTCCTCGTTTATTATTTTTTTCTTTTTCGTTTTTCATTTTTTCCCCCACAGAGGCTGCATAAACCTTTTTCTTTTTATTTTGTCTTTATTTTCTTCCTCCGGTATTTTTTTTCCAGAGATGTCCGGAATCCGCGGGCTGGGGCAGGAGGCAGCGGGTGCCTCTCCCCAAGGAGGGGGCTGCTGCAGCCGCATCATTTTGGGACGGTTTTGTTGAAATTGCCGGGCTTCGCGTTGCAGCGGCGCCACAGCAGCAGCCTGGCAAACGACTCCGGTGGAGATGGGGCAGAGCGGGAGCCCAGGCCGGGCCCGGAGCCCTCCCGGCAGGGGCGGATCGCCCCGGGCCGCCCGGCGGGCCGAGCCCGGCCCCGGGCCGCGCCGCCTCGATCCGCGCCGCGGAGAGCGGCCGGCGGCGGCAACGAAACCGGCGGCGGCAACGAAACCGGCGCCCTGGGGCGAAGGAGGGAGCGGAGCCGCCGGGGCGCAGGGGGCCGCGGCGGAGAGGGAGCCCCGGCCCACGGCCGCTGCCTTTCTCCCCGCAGATTCCGAGGATGTCTCCTCCAGCGACCGAAAAATGTCCAAATCGTCCCTAAACCAGAGCAAGAAACGAAAGAAGAGGCGGCACAGGTGAGCGGGGCCCTGCGCCCCAGCGGCACCGGCGGGACCCCGGCGCCCGGGCGGCTTCTCCAGCGCTCGGCCCCTTTTCCCTCCTCCCCGGGCAGAATAATTCGCGTTTGGGATGTGACCATAACTAGCAGGCGACCTGCCACAGGTGTTACTTTTTTTTCTTTTTCTTTTTCTTTTTTTTTTTTCCCTGGCTGCGGATCCCCGTATCCCGAGCCCCAAAGCCGAGCCGGGGAGCATTCAGGCTGGACACAGCATTCAGAAGGGCAAAAAATAATAACCTGTCCCAAAGGGAAGCAATTAAATAATCAAAACTGTCCCCTGCCCCGCATTATAGCGTTCTTAATGCCAGCTATCAGCAAGGGGCAGTTTCTATCGATGATTTAAATATTTTATTACTTATAAATAAATGTTTCAGCAGTAGATTAATTAGTTAAGAAACAGACGTAGCCTGCATAGAAGCTGAGAAAGGCGCCGAGTTGCTTAAGAGAAAAATAAGACCCACTTTGGGAGATACTAAGGGCATTTATTTTCTCTCGGGAGCAGGTGGGGAAGGCACTTTGTGTGACTTCTCCTGCCGTTAAAATGGAGTTTAGCTGCCTGCGCTTTGCCAACAGAAGTGAAAAATGCAGTGCCAGGTTCTGGCACCGCCGTGGCCGGAGAGCCAGGACAAAGGAGGGCCAGGCACCATCCACCGGGCGATTTAGCAATAATTAAATCAATCCTGCCACAATGCAGCAAGGGTGGATTAAAAGATGCCCCAGTGAAAGCTTAACAGGATGCAGGGGAGAAGGAGACAGACTGTCCCAGAAGACATCCCCCTATTTCTGCAACAAGAGGCTGGGTTTGGGGAGCTTGTCCCTGTCCAGGGGTCCCTCCGAAGGCAAACAGTCTCAGTCTGATTGCTCTGTAAATATGTATTAGTAAATAGGGACTTTTTATTTTTTTGTGGACTGGGCTCAAGGCTGGTACAAACTCTTCAGGGACTTGTGTGAAGGTCACAATTTAGATGAGAGAAAGAAAATGTCATTTACTTTAATTTTTCATTTTAGGCAGCAAAAGTACATTTAGCTGTTTTGTTTTCTGTAATAAATGGCTGAGAGCTCTGGTTTTACTGAGTGGGGAGGAGAGGCCAAGAGTCTGCAAATATCCGCAGGATGTAAACACCAAAAGGGAAAGTGTTCCGCAAAAGGGACAGACAGGGGAAAACTTGAGTTGACCATCAGGGAAAAGCCTTCTGTCAGTGCGTGCTGCCGGGCTTTGGAGCCCTTCTCAGAACAAGGTACCTGCTTAAAATCTAAGGTAGATAAAATTTGGAATAATCTTTCTTGTGATTGCAGAGAGAAAAACCATGAGCTAACGAATTTCTGCTATTTTAAGATCTTATAGATATGTTGTACCTGAAGGACAACTGTTTGAAAATAAAATGGATTTAAAAGTGTGGGGGGTTTTTTGTTTGTTTGTTTTGCTTTTAAATAAGGATCTGATGGCAGACAGCTCCCTGGCGTTTGCATGCTCCTTTTGTTAGTAACCTGATCGATCTGGTAGAATTCCTTAGATTTAGAATAGCAGAAGATATTTTGAGGCTTTCTATTTACCCCAGATGGAATTCTATAGCTTATATGAAATTCTGTATTATTTTGTGAAGGCTGTTTTCCCTCTTTCCTACCCTCCTCTTGGAGCTAGATATTTCTTAGCTTGGTAATACACATACAATCTGAACAAAGGTTGTAGTTCTTGTTGTTCTTTTTTTACTATTCGAGTGTATTTGTCTATTTTTTTCAATAGTGTTTTACATGCTGGGGGCTTCGAAGGTGGGAGATTTATCCCTTGGGAGAGCCTTCGACCTCTCCCGCGTTCCCTGGGGATGGGTTTTCATCCGTCCGGGCTTTCCAGCGGCAGGGTTTTCCCTCGGGCTGTCCCGGGCTGAGAGCTGGCAGTGCAGCGGCTGCAGTGGGCTGGGCTGCCACCCTCGCGAGGCGGCTGGCAGGATCCTGGGGGGATAAGGGCGCAGAGCAGACTGGCAGGGAGCAGCTAGGGGGGATGCGGGAGGGAGCAGCCCCTGGGATCTCATTGCAGGGGCTGCTCTCCGGGAAAGGTCTGGCTGAAAGTGGTAGGGAGCAGAGCAGATAAATCCTGTGGAGGATGGAGTTGAGGAGCAGGGCTCCTGCGAGGACATTTGCTTTGCGTGTGAGGAGGTTGCTGGCCAGCAGACGAGGAAAGGGATCGGCACATCCCCAAAGAGGGTGCTGAGGACGGCTGTTTCATTTCAGTGTGATGAGCAAAGGGTTAAGAAACCTTTGGATACAGGACAGGGCGGGTGGGGGCGGTTTGGCAGGTCATGGATGAGGGAAGTCAGTAGCTGTCAAGGGTGGGAGGCGGTGGGAACTGTTGCCACAAGGAAGTCCCTGGTGGGGAATTGTGACTACACAAACTGCAGTGTCTGGGCATTCTTGGGTTCTCCGTTCACCTCTGCTCCTGACTCTTTGTGCACTGAAACATAAGACAGATATGTGTGTGGGGAAATGCTATGTGTTACCAGGCTACCCAGGTTTCATTTGCTTTTGTGTCCTTTTCTTCATTCTTTGATACTTTCTGTTCTTCCTCTTATAATTTTTTTTGACCAAAGAGTTTTATTCTCCTCAGGACTATCTTCACATCCTACCAACTGGAGGAGCTGGAAAAGGCCTTCAACGAGGCCCACTACCCCGATGTGTATGCTAGAGAGATGTTGGCCATGAAAACAGAGTTGCCAGAAGACAGGATACAGGTAATCACCTCTCTTGGATCCTGCCCCTCTCTGCCATGTTCATCCCTTCCTGAAGGAAAGATAGCAGGGTGGGAAGGCTCCCACCTATGACTAAATCTCCACAGGTGATCCAGTTTTAAATGTGGAGATAGTCAGATCAGGTGTCCCTAGCAGATTTGTATTTGGTGTTTGCGTGTTGGTATGTGATGTGCTATAATGGTGATTTGGGCGGGGGGGGGGTGCAGGGTTGTGTGTGTGTGTGTGTGTGTGTGTGTGTGTGTGTGCAGGGTTGCACCATGTCCTTAAATGATAGAAAGGACTGTTCTGACTGTGTGAACTTCCAGAGCAGCAGCCACAAGGTCTCTAGGGTATCCTGCAGATTTTGTCATAGGTGAACCAGGAATAGAGATGCCTGAGGACATCCTGTAAGCAGAGGGCATCCTACATCATCTAAGGGGGGCATGAGAAAGGGTTCTGCAGTATCTCAAGTGATATAGCTAACAAAAGAACTTCATGGAGATCATGTTTGGAGGGAGGTTGGGCAGGGAAAGAGCTCATCTCTGTTCCTTTAAATACAGGAGGAGGCTTAGGGATGGATCAGGCAGCTAATACAGTTGTTGGTAGGATGACTGTGGTGTGGGAATGATATCCAAGTGTCAGTAAGCTTGGATAAGGGAATGGTGTTGGAAGCTGCTCCCTTGAGGGTATGGGAAGTAGTGCAGAGCCTACTTAGTAAGGTAACACTTGTGGTATGGAGGCTTGTTTCTTGCTGGGGCTATTCTTCCCAAAGCATCAGCAGTCCTTTCCCCTCTTAGTCCTGAGCACCTCCCCTTAATTCTCGTCATTACTGCATTCAGTGAGGAGCACTACTTGTCCTTTCTTGTGCTTCTGGTCCTGTTTAGCTGTCAGACTGCTGCAGACCTAGCAGACTTTGGGATGCCCTGTGTGCTGGTGGGGTATCCAGCAGCCTTCAGAAATTGGCCCATTGCCTGAAACTTAACTGGTGTCTTAGGACTGTATTCTGAGCAATGAATCCTGTTAACTGCGGTCTTGGGACTGTATTCTGAGCAATGAATCCTGGTGCCTCTACAGAGTAAGTAGGATGGAGGGTCACATCTCCACTTGCGACTCTGTAGAAGCAGGGAAGAGACCTGCTGGGAGTTTATATGGTGATGGAGTTGGAATGAAGGTCCTTTGACTTCCCATAAAGGGCCTTTCCAAGCGGAGATCTGTCCGGTGACACAGTAGATATCAAACTGCAGAGGCACTGTTTCTCTTACAGCAGGGCCGTAGAAAAGAGTCCTGAACATCACTGATGGGGAGAAATATTAGATCCCACAGCCCTCTCCAAGGGCTTAGCACATAATTATCCCTTACCACATATTCTATCACTTTTTCCTTGTCTATAGCTCTTTTTGCGTGTGTGTGTGTGTTGCAAGCCATGACAAAATTATTCCCAAGCCTGATCATGCTTCTTCACATTTTTCCTCATGTTCCTTTTTAACTCAGTTCCCTTTGCATGAGTCTAAAATTCTTCCCTTGTTATCATGTTTATATTCTCCAAATAAATCTAGGCTGTTCACCTGTTTTCTTCTCCCAGCTGTCACTTTTGGCTTGCATCATTCCTTAAGCAAGCTGTAAAGATCATTTCTGAAATTGTTCCTCATAAATCACACTCTGGTCTCTTAATCACGTAGTTGTTGTTCTAAACTCATCTGACTTGCCAGTTTTCCTGATAAAGAAGGGCCAAAAGCCTTTTGCTGCACACCAGATGTGTTTGCACTGGTTCAGCTGGGCTTTTGATTCTTTGCAGGAGCTCCACCAAATTAGCACGAGACTATTTTGCTTTCAAATCTGTTGTTGTTGTTTGGCTAGTGATAGCCCAAGCTTTTTTAGACAGATCTGCTCCTCAGACATTTTCCTTCAGGGTCCTGGGTTTCAAACAACACTTCAACTTGGCTAGCAAGCATAATAATACCCCTACAAGGTCAGACAATGGGGAGTGGTGGGGGTTACAGAGGAATATGAGAATATGCTTGCTGGATACTTGACAATTTTCAGGGAGTTTAAACACATGTAATTATTTTAACATCCTCTGACACAAGTTCCATGCAGAATTGCATGCATGGATCAAATCTTTATTTCAATTTACTAGCATCATGCAAAGTGCCATACAAGTCTTTTGGTAGACAGCTGTCAGCTAGTCGTTATTCACTTCATAATATTTATAATTCCATATCCTCTTTTTCTTGCATATGTTTCTAACTGCTAGAAGGTGTTCTATGTTTTTGCATTTTCACTGTACTTTATCCCATCTTTTGATGTTGTCCTCACCCTCCTGTAGGTCATTAAGATTGTTCTGAACATCACACGCTGTGGGTTCTCGCAGCATTTCATGTGGGTTCACAAAGGATCCTCACCTACCACTGATAACTGCTCCCTATTCTCATTCATGGAATTATTCCTCAGGAGGTAATAGGCAGAAAGCAAATCACCTATGGAAATCAATATGAAAGTAAAATTCAAAGGTTGCAGTTGAGAGAACGATATATAGGAACTGCTTGCATATAAAACCATAAGCAGAACACCACAAATAGCCATCAGAGGAAAAGAAAGTTACTTGTTTGAGAGGATACCGAATTCATAAAAAAATATAAAAACTCTTCATTTAATGAGAAGACGAATATGTATTTTTTCAAGGCAGCACACTTTCTTATTGCATGCATCTTTCTTCTTTATTGAGCTGGCTGCTTTTAGAACGAATATGAGTTTCTCCCATTGGGCAACATGGGAAAAGAATATAATTTTTCTAGTAAGATAGTAACCACAAGTCAGATCAGATGTTACTGACTATTTTGCAAGATACTTGAAAAAGACTACATTTATCAATGTGTTTAGAAGTCCATTCTGAAGAGTTGAAGTGCTGCTATTGAGATAAATCCAGACCTTTCTGTAAAATCTAGATGAATGGCCTCATGCTGAGAAGTGATACCTGACTTAAACCTGTTTCTTTCTTCCTATCATAACATATTCTCTTAAATGTATTGTGTGGATTCTTATTGAATTTGACATTTCTAAAATTTAAGTCACAATATACAAAATATAACCAGTTACTGGACTGATTATAGTAGTCCAGTAACTCTTTAATTTGAGATTATTGAAATGCTTGCTGTGATCGACATTATGGCATGTCTCCTACTAATCCAATGACTTCCTGACAAGCATTTTAAAAAGATCCTGACTGCTACTGCAGGGACACTGGCCTTACCTCTTACAGGATAATCAGTTACAAAATAGGAAAAAAGAAAAGTATAAAAATCTGACACTTGTCATTGCTAAATGATTATATGATGTTTGCATGGATTATAAGTGAAAGAAACCATAAGGGTGTGTTTGTCCCAGGGGCTTCTAACACAGCTTAAGAACTAAGGATCTTCTGTGTGTCCACCAGGTTTTGTCACATAGCAGAAGGTCAATTTTGGAGGTCTAACAAAAGACAAAAGAGCAACTAAAACTACTTGAAAATACATTGCTTTAGTTGTTAGAGTAGCACATTTCAATATCACCATATATTGGGGAATAGGGACAGAAGAATCAGGAGAGGTATTTATTTGAAAGGAAACATTTATATCATGGGTAATTTTGCAGACAATTTTAGCTTGATTCATCTTTGCAAAAATAGTGTGTATATAAAGGTTAATGCAAGTTAGAAAGAGATAAAGAACATGTCTTGCACTTAGTAGGAGCCCCCACGCTGCAGGGAACCTCATGGAGTCCTCACAAGAGACATGATGGAAAATGTGAAGCAAAAATTGGCTTCATGCAACTTCAGCAGCCCTGCTTGCTCCCATTCCCGGAAGCTTTCTTTTTTCTTTTTCTTTTTTCTTTCCTTTTTTTTTCCTCTCCTTTTTCTGCTTGCTGCAGAGCATTGTTGTAGGCACTGCTGGAGCATTAGGGTCTGGTGGCTCCCTCCTATGGTGCTCCAGGAGCAGAGCTGTGCCATGTGCCAGCCCAAGGGCTTTGGGCTGGTCTGTCTTTCACCGTCTCTAGCTCCCAGTGGGCACTGGAACTGTATCAAGGTGTTCCAGTGGGCACCAGCATTTCTTCTGCCCAGCTGAAGGCAAAACTCTTCAATCTATGACCCTGATAAAGAGGATGCTGGGTATTGCGGCTGGATGCACTGATTAAAAAGTAGATTATTTTTGCAAAGCAATGAATTTTAGTCCTAATCCCACGGTGTAAGTGTTGAGCCAGGATGTCTGCTTCATGCATTCACTGGCCTTTCTTGAGTCCATGTATGGAATGGCTGCTGAGGGATTTTTTAGTGCAATTGAAAACAGTGGTGGTGATGTTTTTTTAAGATTATGAGATTTCAGCTTGTCACTATTACTCTCAGTTGGTAAAGAGCTGCTATTCTTGCTAAATTTTAGGATGACCTTCTCTCTTAGAAGAGAGAAATTGGCCATAATGAGGTGTGTTTCCTCCATGTTCCTACCTGCGTCTCTGAAAAGCAGACTCATGGCAGATTATGTGGCTGTAAGTAAATTACCAGAGTTATTAGGGTACTGGAGATAGATTACCAGGGAGATAGAAACACTGAAAGGGTTCCTGCTGTGTGAGCTGGCCATTTTGGTAGTCGTCTTCTTAAATATTGAATAGTAAAACCCTGCCAGAAGTTAATCATGAAATAGGCTGGATACCTTCTCTTCCAGTAATTCCTATCACTGGGGCAAGCTATGCCACTGTGATACCAGAAATGTGCAATTAACTTCCCCTTGCTTTTAAAATTGTAGAAAGTGTACAAGTGAGAGTAATAAAACTAATCAAACTTACTGGCTTGGTGAGACTATTATCATGAGTGTCTCTCATGGCGTATGGTGCTTCTCTGCCTCCATGTCTTTAATTGGTATGTGAGGAGTTCATCCACTTTTCTGCCTCCTCAATAACATGCTTGTTTAGTTGATCTAAATTCATATTCATTTCCATTTTTCAATTAAGAGTTGTTTAATTTGGCCCTTTCTGCAATGGAGTGTTTTCATTACCCTTTGTCTATGGCCCGTTTTCAGTCCATGTGCTACAACTTTGTTTTGGAGTTAATTACCACAGCAGCAACCAGAGGGGTTGGGTGATGGGAGAGCACAGGAGCCTCTGCAAGCTCTTCCTAAAGCATTATCATCTGAAAAGTATTGCACTGCGTGGATTTGGGCAGAGGGAAAAGGAGGCAGTAGACGAAGGGAAAATGGAGGGTCTGGAATATTGCTTTGGTAAACTATGAAATGGGAGCTTTTCTGACTTCCCTGCACCATGTATATAACCTACTCATCTTGTGGAATTTTCCCTGGAAGAGCTGGGGCTGTAATGCAGTTTTAAAGAAACTTTTTTTGTCTATGTGTGCGGGGATGAAGCTCTAGAGGTATAATATTTTTATACTCAGGTCCCACTTTATCCCTCCGTGTTCACTCACTGAGTTCTTTCAGCCACACAACAATTTTCCAAATGGGAGAGAAGATCAAACAACAACAACTTTGTCCTTGTCTTCTGCTCTGTTCCCTGCGAGATGTTCATGACTGTCCTGTTGTAAGGGAATGTGATTTTAGTCTGTTCCCGCACAGCAGCAGGAGTGAAACGGGGCTTTGCAGTGATTACTCCTTCCTTGGTTTGTCCATGGTTTGGAGAGACTTTCACCGAGGATCAGGTACCCGCAGTGTTGGGACACTCAGCCCCCCACGAGTGGAACAGCAGCCAGGCGAAAATGCGCTGTAGCTCATTGCTGTGGTCACCGTGGCAGGGCCTTTCCCCACTGCAGCCCGGAGAATGAAGGATGGCTCTGCAGAGTTAACAGCGGCCTGTTGCAACTCAGGTTCTCCTCTCTGAATTAATCTTACTGCTCACTTAACAACAGTAGTTTAAGGGCAATGCTTTACAGAGTTACCTTAGGCATTGTGGATCCTTGATCACATAACTCTTGTGGAAAGTCTACCCTAAATCTCTATGCTGAGAACACTTTCACGCACTCCTCTTGTTAATGGAGAACCTTCTTTCTCCTTCCTTTGGTGCTTCTGCAGTTTTCCTCAACTGATTTTAAAAACAATAATTGAGCAGCTTAGCAAGTTCAATAGTTAATTCCCCTCCAGCCCTAGGATGCTTGGCAGAGGGACCATCTAATAGTTGTTCGTTAGTATTTTCCTTTAATAGCCCCTTATTATAAAGTTTTTCTCCCTTCCCGACTTGGAATACAGATTTTTTTAACAGTTCAATAACACAGGCACTTTAGAGCCATAGTTAATTTACTCTCGCCTTTATTTCTCATTGGGTCTATTTTTCTCTGTAGTGCTTATCTTTTACCCTGGTAGTTCTCAATAAGCTCTTCTGATTCTTCTCTGGCAGTACAAACTTGCTCTTCCTTTTCCCTGTCCTCTGCAGATACTCTGTGAGCTGGTTTTGCACTGCACTGTGCATAAAGATAGAAACTGTACTGCCATCTTCCTCATGCACCAAGCTGTTGAGAAGTCACGTTCTCAGCACCCTTCAAATGGTCCTGATCTCCCCAGAGGTGAGGTTGGAAAGGGCCTCTACGGAGGAGAAATCAGGAATTGAGATGAAGGACAAAGCGCTGCTACGATATCCTGCAGCAGAGGTAGCTTCCAGTGGCCACCTTGACTAGAGGCTGTGATAAAGGAGCTCTTCTTTCTACTCAGAGCAGCACTGCCCTGGGAGCAGCAGCAGCCACGTAGTTTGCAGACTCAAAGTTCAGGGCCTGCTGCGTGTGAGAGGTGCAGCTTGCTCTCACCTTCCCATTTCAGCATCCTTCTATTAGACTCACAGCTGTGTGAGAACAGGCAGAGCTGGTACTTTGGCTGTTAGTTATTAGAGCTCTGAGCTGCAGCTTTCTCTCCAAATTCATTGACCTCGACTGTGTAGATGTATGGGATTATTACCTGTGCCTGTCAATGCTCATAGCCAGATATGCCAGTGGCGTCTGTTCCAGGATAACTTGTTTTGTGTCCTGTAGATGTTTCTGATATCTCTAGGTCCCTGTTTATGTTTGGCTTCACTGTCATCCTTCTAATAGAGCCTCATGCATAACTATCATTTATTAGTTGAGTGGGAAACTCATTGAGTTTATATTAAGGCCCTGACTGAGATCAAGACTTTAGTGGCTAAGTGTATACAGAGGGAAAGTCCCTTCCTGGGAGATTTTAGATGAGGTGGACAAAGCTGAGATATGGGCATGCATGGGAATGTCCTGCTGAGCTTGTGTGAGTGTAACAAGCTTCTGCACATCTCTGTGCAGCACTGAGTGGATGGCAGAGAGGCTCCTTTGCCTCTGAGAGGGGGACTGAGACTTCTACAGCTCTAAGGTCTCACATGAACAATCTCATAGTAATGAGTTATAAGGAGAAGGTGCAGAGTACACAGAGCTAAAGCACAAGGGTGAGGAAGAGGTCGAGGCAGGAGCAGACATGTGGTAGACATATTGCTCACAAGGGTCTCTGTGGTATGGCCACAATATCTGCCTGTCCTGCTTGTTCTGCCCTGCTCTTGGGCTGTGATGCTCCCTACAAGGTATTGCTAAGGTTGAGTTCTTAGAGAGCTCCAATTTTCTGAAGCAAGAAATTGCAAACAGCATCCTTGCTATGCATTTTCCTAAAGGAGATCACCAGCAGTTTACAAACATGGCAAATGCAGTGATGGTTCTGTGGCTTTTTTAACTGGTGATTTCAAAAAAATCTAGCCAACTTGTACATGTGTATGCACAAATGCAAATATGTACATGCAACACAATGGAGGTTTAACAGAAGAGCACCGTAGAAAATAAGAACACTGTAAGCTTGTGCATCATCAGGATAAAATGAACAGGTGTTTAACTGCTACATGATGGAAAACAAAAATTGCCATTTCCTATGAAGGAAATTGCAGCTTTCTCCTGTACGCCTTTGCCCCTTGCCCTGTGTGTCCTGATAAAAGAAGCACCAACACGCAGCTCCTTCTGGCATGCAAGGGGCAGCACACAAGAGCGGGCAGCGCTCCAGTGTTTGTCATGGAGGAGGAAGTCTGGTCTGGTTTCCCAAGCTCTAGCTTGGGTTCTTGTTGAAAGGTGTCCTAAAGGAGAATATGCAATTTCTCCTCTGACTGTTTGCTTGCCTTGGTGCTAAAATACAGGTGCTAACATGATGTGTACCCCTCTCAGCCCCTCAATAGTTAATGAACACAGAGTTCACTGCATATGGCTATTTATAAAGACCTGTGCTAAGGTTTCCTCTGTGCCAGAGGAGTTTCAGGATGTGCACAAGAATTTCAGGATGGGAACATGAGGCATCATGAAATGACACAGATGGGATTTAAGTTTGGCTAGTGGATACCAGGCTTACCCTTGGCATTGCAAATACCTGTATGATAGATGATCTGTGCAGCAGCACCTTAGTGTTAATGACAGATATCTCCCTGGGCTGTGGGCCTTGGGCAAGGCATGCACTCCTCGCAGCTTCCCTGCATCTGTTGAACACCCTCTACCTTCCTATTTTTCCTATTTTTCCAATAGTATCTTGGAAAAAGACTTATTTGAGCATCCATCTATGTCCAGACATATGGCAGCCTGTGTGGAGCAGTAGCTCCACCTAAGCTGCCTGTCAGCTGGAAATCTGTGATGGCATCTGATGATGATGAAGCCAGTGTCTCAGGGACGCATTTGCTGTACGGATCAGGCGTGTGCTGAACCAGTGAACTCACTATACGTATGCTATATGTACGGTATATGTACACATTGTGTGCACTTATTCTCTTTGTGGAAGACAGGAGCTCTGCACCTTATAAAGGCTTCTGCTTCTAGAAGGTCATATTTAAGGAAGTGTGAGAAAATGTGTTGCCACATGAGGTAGCAAGGCCAAGGTGAAAACCATGACTTATCTATGGAATATAGTCTAAAACAAGTTACCTGCTTAAGAGGGATTCTTGGCTCCTTCTCCCTCCTTTCTTTGACTCACTTCTGTCATGTGTCAGCCCTCCATTCAGGGTGTATCCCTATTGCATTGTGTCCACCTTGCCGTGAGGCAGTGCAAAGACAAATCACCCTAAAGCCTGAAAAGTGCCAAGCCTTTCAGTCAGCCTGGCTCCCTGTGAATTCCCACATGGAGTGCAGCACTCACAGAGCAGCACAGCTCTGGAGAGACACAGCAAATGCGCTCCAGTTTGAGTGGTGTCCTTGCTGTCCCTTAGGACACAGGGTTAGAAGCAGCCAGAGCAGAGAGCTCAAGCCCCGCTTTGTGCGCTGGTGGCTCCCTCCAGTGCTGCTTTTGTCCCTGCTTCAAATTCACTCTGAAGATCTGTGCAGGCAGCACATGCCTTTGCAAGGGATTGGTGGAGGCTGGAAAGAGCAGGCTCAAAGTGGTGGGAAGAGGCACTGGGATTTGTAGCTGATGTGAGGATTTTAAAGCTTTGTCTGTGTAAGTGACATGCAGTGCAATGCATCTCACTCACTGTGAGTATGGCTCTCTTATTATGAGGGCCTTACTCAGCCCTCTTGGTGCTTTTAAGGTTTAGATGTGTCTAGATTCAGAGGCAGGCTTGGCCTGCAAGATGTATGGCATGGGAATGCCGTAAGCTTTTGCTCGGTGTCGTAAAGAGACTATATTGACTGAGTACCCTGTAAGCTGGTTTAATTTAGAGGAAACCCACACTTGAATCAGGAAATAGGTCTGTGTTCAAGAGGGAAGAGTGCTGTCCTTTGGCTCATTCAAACATGACTGTCTGGCTCTGTTAGCTGACTGCCTGGAGCAGTGACGGACTCACTCTATCTTACTTTGCAAAGGGTAAAGCCAAAACAACTGCTGGTAGGAGCAGTTACCATGCCCTCCAAACAAATATTGCCTTTGCTTTTCTAGAACTGATCTTAAAATGATCTGTTTCCTCGCTCTCTTCTAAACTGTATCAGACTGCAAGGGACGTGTTCTTCTTGAGCAAGGGCTACACGAGTGCTGGCAGGGTGCTGTCGTTGCCCAGAGCCTCAGGCACGACAGTGCTGGTGCAGAACCTGGCAGGCAGTACAGGCAAGAGTGCCCTGTGTGCTGGTGCAGTCCACCCGCTCCTTTCCTCTAGAGCTGGTCAAGGAAGAGAGGACAAAATAACCTTTGCCTGGTCCACCTTAGCCATACCTCCAGAGACGGGGTAGTAGTACACACCATCCATGTAAAGAAACATGCTAGGAAATGCAGGGGCACGGGGGTGGTCTTGCAAGAAGAGAAGACTGAGATAGTGCTATAGCTGCTGCTGAATTCCCCACTTGCCCATCCCAAGGTATGTGGCTGTGGGTCAGAGATGACCACAGCTATTACAAAGAAGGGCTTTGCTGTGCATTTGCTGTGCTATGAACAGGAATTACTCTTTCTAATGGGATCTCAGAAAGCTCTTTACTAGCTTTTCATCAAGCAGCGAGGATGATGAGTCCTGTGATCAGCCAAGCAGGCCATGTGCAGCCTTTACTGCTCTAATTTAACTTCATATCCATTTTACACCAGCCATAGAAAGTGATGTCACCATAAACACTGCCAATAATTTTGACATTACATATGAAAAGACAGCAGTAAACTGTTCTGAGGTTTCCACAAGTGTGCAGCCTCCCCAAGCAGTCTGGGGACAGTAAGTTTTCAAGCCAGGACAGACTGCTCCCTCCGGGGCACTTCAGAGTGTCCCAGCCCTTGGCTGCAGGCACACACTGGCCTGGGGTGATCACTATGGGGAAGGGGTTTGAGGAAGCCCCAAGCTGCCCAAATCAGATCTTACGTGTTGTGGCAATTCAGTATCAAGCCGTGGGGTTTGTGAGCATGTGTGGGAGATGCGCAGAAGAAGATAACAATCTTTTGCAGTGCTTGCATTCTTAAATCAGACCCAGGTAGGGCTGCTGGCCCCACTGATACAAGAGAAAGGACATCACTGGCTTTTCAATGGTTGGTTATTCTTGTGGTAGAGGCTGGACATGGAAAGAAAGGGATGTGTATGGCCATTAGGAAGATCAGCACACTGAAGTGGCAACGGGGCCTCTGGTTATGGAGGTAAAGAGGGGCAGCTCTGTGGTACTACATGGCTGGACTCAGTGATGGGATCTGAACAGGGAATTAGCAGGTATATGGCTGGAGATGGCACAAGTGTGAAGAGCTTGCACTGAAAAATCCCGAGGCAGCATTCAGTGAGGCTACAGGATTAACCCAGGGCAGGCTGGTGGGGAGAGGAACATTGGAAAGTAGAGTGCTAGTGAGGTTGTCTGCATGTTTCCCATGGCAGTAAATACCAGGGAGGAAAGATCTTGTGGATGAATATGAGAAGTTCAGCATCTCCACGGTTCAACTTGAGATGGCCGGATCCCTCAGAGAAGAGCAAGGTGCTGAATCAACAGGAACCTGTTGGATTAGAGTCCAATCAGCACCACGCTGTTGATGGGACCATGATAGCAGATTATCACTGGAAGCAGTGTCACAGGGCAAGTCCAGACTCACCCTCACTGTCAGGACAGGCAGTGATTCCCTGCTGTGTGCTCCCTTGAAAATCCCAGCGACAGAAAGAGCATCCCTTGCAGGATTTGCTTGGCTCCCCTGAGAAGACAACCTAATGTTTGAGCCTCAGGCATCATCAGAGAGCAGAGGAGGAAAATGGCTGTTAATCCACATGCCGGGGAGATCATCTGGGTGTTAGTGCTGGGGGAACTCTTCAGATTTTGTCCCTTTCCTTAGTTTTTGGTTTGCCAGCAGCCCTGCTTGCCTGCTTACCCTACGGCACTGCAAATATATGTGCTGCAGGGTGCTGATGTGCCTATATGTGTGCATCTGTGTGCACCTGTGTGTGTGTGTGCATGCGTATGTGCACATGTGCATTTGCTTGTGGCCATCTAGTGGACATTTTAGCGTGTACCAGCTCGGTCTGGGACCATCCCTGTGCTCCCCAAGCAGTGCTCTTTGACTGAAAGGCCTCTCTTGAAATACTGTGTCAAATGTGGTCTGTGAGATTTGTTGGAAAAAAAAAATCACTATTATCAAGCCTAGATTTTTCCCTTACTGGATGTGGAATGCTTGACTGTGCAGTATAACACTGTAATTAGAAATACCAAAAAAATGGTCACTACCAGCTATCTTGTCTGTGTTCCCCAGCCTGGAAAGCAGAGGGCCAAGGGAATTTAACAACCTCAAAACCTTAAAATACCTCATTGCTAATTCAGGTTCCTGAACTCAGGTTCAGCTCACAGCTATCATCAGGGAGATTTCTCGCTTTAGCAGACCATGGTTCAGGAGTTGATTAGGTAAACAAACTAATTAATATGATGAATGTAGATAACAAGGGCACACTGAGTCTCACATCGCTTTGCAGAATGAGAGATTCCTCCTATTACAATTTGCTCTCTGCACCATCAATAATAATAAGTGTCAGTTACAGAGTAGGTGATATTCAGCTCTGAACAAACGATAGGGATTTAGTTGATGATGATCCCCTCTAAGCAAGGTGTTATGTGACCACCTTGCATTTGCCTGTTTCATACTGAAAGCAGGTTTTGCAAAGCAATAGGTCTTAGTCCTGCAGCTTTGATATGCCCCAGGGGACCAAAACCAGTGCAGATGAGAGAGACTGTTGGCACTATGAGATGCATGCCCACATCCAGCCTTTCCTGTGTCTAGGACAGCATCTGTGGTGTCTTGGGAGCAGCCCAGGAGAGGAGCTTTGGACTGGTAAAGAGGAGGAGTGTGCACACAGGCAGAATCCAGATCCCAGCACGTTCTGCTGCAAAGAAATTTGTGACGTTGCCACAGAAAATCACTTTGAACACACATGGAAACAGCAGTACTGCTGATAGAGGTCAGCAGGCATGTGCTTCATGAGCATTAAGAATGAAAATATCACACTGCCTCACAGAAGTAGAGCCCTTTCCTGCCTAGTTAAGGAAAGCCAGGGCCAGATCCTTTCTTAAGAAAGAGACCAGCTAGGCCTAGCTGAGGAAAGCCAAGCTCCTTCAAGTGTAGACTGGCCTTCACCTTCACCTGATATACCAGATCCCGGCTACTACTGGCTCTTCCCTCTAGTCTGCTCATGGAAAAGGGTGGGTTGAAGGAGGTTTCAGCCAATGGGATTAACAACCCATATCGCTGCTATCCAGAGGCAGCTCAGGAAAGAAAAGAAAAAAAAAAGAGAGAGAGAAAGAATAGAGTTTAATGTCTCAAATGAGCAGAGAAAGAAGCTGTAATTGATCAGAAATTGCTTGAAGAAGAGGTGCTCCTAGAAATCCCCAGTGACGATTATCTATTCAGAGCTGGCTGTTTGACCCAGAAGAAATGCCTGCGCACACCCGTGACGGAGCTGCCCTGTGCTCAGCACGCACAGCTCCCTGTGCCTGTCATCTCCTGTTTGGGCCCATCCAGGCTGTGCGCACGGGCCGCTCCATCAAGTGACAGACAAGGACACAGCCTGGGAGTGGCAGCCGCGGCGTGATAAGCCACGGAGCAAGGAGAAGTAATTGTCATGCAGCAAGGAGCCCGTGGACAGCAAGATGTCAGTGAAACTGTAACAGTGCAGAGAGATGGGAGGTAGCTGACACCCAGTGTGGTCCCCAGCAAGAAGGGCAGCCTGAAGCTTACAGGGTCCCTTGCATTTAGGAAGTTACAACAGGCCCAGAGGGCTGTGGCCTGTGCAATGGAGCTCTGATCATGATATACTCAGGCTATAAACTTCGGGGCTACCGCAGGTTCCCTTTAACACTCTGGGCCTTGGATGGGTGGATCTGCAGACAAGCATTTGGTGGATTGCTCTGCTCTTCAAGCTACTCCAATAGCTTCCTGTCCACCCCATCAGCATCTCATCTTTCCTACCATGCCCTGCTCAGTTCCACTCACTGATCTCCCCAGTCTTTCAGTCTAGGCTCATTCCTACCCTGCAAAATCCCTCGTCTCTTTTTCTTTGCATATCTTCTTCAAGTACGTAAATTCTTCGAGGTCTTTGTACTCCTTTCTTCTCTAAGTCACAGAACTGCTTCTCCTTATTCAGAGCCTCACTTAAAATTAATGTGTTTTAAGAGGCTGGTACTTGGATTTTCTGGGTGCTCTGCCTTGAAGAGCCAAAAGATATCAGGACAAATTTGTCCTCTTTACTCTGTTGGCCAGTTCTTTGGGATAGGTTTATTGGAACAAGTGCCACATATTTCACAGCAGATGCTCTTGTGATAGTAGAAAGATGTAAATGATGCTAAGATGTAGCATGTTTGTCCAAAAGGCACCTCTGGCCATCAAATTGTGGTAGCTTTGCAAAAACATCAGACAAGCTTCAGTAACCACAATCTGAAATTGATAAGGGCTTGCAGCACCTGTGAGATGTGCAAATGCAAATACACAGTCTTTTCACTGTGTGCTGGATGGTCCAATGAAAAACCAGAGGAAAGCAAAACCTATATGGTAATAAGCAAAGTGGATACATATCCATATAAATAAGCATTTTACCAAGCTGAATTGACCCACACAATGGGAAGAGACAAGAACAAACATGGACAAACATTGCTTGAAGCAGCCCAAATATTACAGAGCAAGAGAAAGTGTAGAACAAACCTCAAAGCAAAGACTACGGCAGCCAGGAAGACACAATATCGAAACTGCAAGTGAGTGGAAGTGTAAGGGTGAAACCACCTCCCATCAAGGAAATAAGAGAGAGGTGATGATAAAAAAATACTTTAGTTTTCAGAAGTTGTGGCTGACATATCAACACAGCTGAAAATACCCCAAAATTACTAAAGTAGTTGCATGACTCAGCTCAGAATCTAGGCAAAGGAAAATTGTGGTAATATATCAAGAAATCTCTCCCAAGACTGAAGAAAGCAGTGACATCTCCTGGAAGAAAGCCTCACTGATGGTGCCATTTGAATAACAGCAAAATCCCCAAAACAGGTCATAGGAAATAATTCTGCTGATCTGAAATAGTATGGGAGGGAGAAGAGACAGGAGCTCTTCCACTGTGCTCTTTGGGACAAGGTGTGTGGCAGAGATGCTGAATCAGGTTCTGATCTCGTGAATGTTCAGGTCTCCACTGCATTGGCTTCAATGGACTTCATGCCTCAAAGTAAGATATGGGTCCTGATTTCCATTCTACTAGAAAATCTGTCATTTCAATTATTCTTTTTTTTCTTAATCAAAACTAACAGGAAATTCACATCAAATCACAAAACATTATTCAGGAAACCTCAATTTGATCTATCTAAGGTGTTGCTGTCATTTTGACTTTTCCATTCAGTTTACAGCATATGTTTTAAGTGTGTTGCACGGACAAGTTTAAAATAAATCCTTTAGAAGAAAGCCACAGATATTTTTCATTATATTTCTACTGCCAAATGCATTTGGGCAGGGGGGACCCAGGTCTGGGCTGGGACCCAGGCCCTCAGAGTGAGCGGAGAGGACGGAAAAAGGGAGTACGAGGCACCAAGGAAGATGCTTGAGACACGGAGGCAGGAGGAAGGGAGAAGGGAAGGATGATGAAAACAGCAATGAGGAGGCATTTGGGTAAAAGAGAATTGTGAAAAGTTTAAAAAGTTACATGTTTAATACCTGTTGGGAAAATCTGTGCCTGGCTGAGATGCCAGGTGTGATAGCTGGTGATAAATGCAGCTGCATAGAGACAAGGTGTGTAAGCCACTCTGGATACATGGAGTCATGTCAAAACAAGGAAGATCTGTAGACACTGGGTTAGGGGGAATGAAAAAGGCTTGTGCTGGAGGGGGATTGATCCCAGCCTTCCAGATTGGTCTGTCTCACATGGATGTGGGAGGAGTCCATGGCCTTAAGTGATGGATCTTGACAGTGTGGCACTGACAGGATGACCAGCAAACCCACGCAGCAGTGTGCAGGGCATGCTCTGTGCTGTTGGCAACATGGTCAGAGAGAGGGGCTGAGCTCTCCTGAGGGTCCTTGCTCAGGAGAATCTTAGTGGATTCATAGCTGAAAGTGGCCCAAGAATAACCTACCTGTAGAAAGAGAGTGTAAATCATTTGCTTTTCAACATTCAGAGGAGATGGAGATGCTGGTGTGGCATATTCCTCAAAGCAGCCTGACCCTGATATCCCCTGTGACACGCACAGTGTCTTCTGCTGGGACAAGCAGGGATGACAGCACCGGAGATCTGGGAAAGGCCAAAGCTAGCAGCCTATTACCAGCCACCAACAAAACATCTGCCTACCCTTTCCTCTGCTGCTCCTGGACCAACAGAGCCTTGGGGCTGCAACTTGGGCCTGCCCTGGCTCTTCCCCAGGCTTTTCCCACTCTGCTGCCTGGAAAGGCTGGATTTATTCTTCCAGAACTGGCTGTGTGCACATGCTATCACTACCCTTCCCAGCCCCTTGTAGAAAGCGTATGGGGAAGCAAATCCCGTACGGTGCCGGGTGCTGTGCAGTTCCCGAGGAGGAGGAGAGCTCATCTCCCACAGCAGGGAGATGCCGAGAGCGGGACCTCGCTCCATGCCGAGGCATCGCCCTCATGGTCCCCACGGCAGCACTGGGGACCTCAGGCTGGCCCCGTCCCCCCAGCGCTCCCCACTGCAGCCCAGGCCCCACCTCGGCTGTGGGCAGTGGAGGCAACAGAGGGTTAACCTGTCAGCTCTGTAATGTTAAACAGGTGTCAAAGGCACCTCCATATATCTGCAGATTGAAATCAAATTCTTTGCAGTATAAAAAGATAAATTACCCAGGCGATTCCCGCCTCATCCCACTCATCAGGCCAGCGCCAGACGGCAAGCAATTTTTTTTTTTAATGTGCTAACGACCTAATCAAGCAATCAAGTCGGAGAAGATTGCAGAGTGACCCCGAGCATCCATCTGCCAGCGAGACCCCGCCATTCATTTCCATTCTGCCATGTACTTTCCGGGGAAAGGGAGGGAAAAAAAAGAGAGAGAAAAAAAAGAAAAAAAAAAAAAGAACCTAAACAAATTAACACCCAATTTTCCGTGAGTCTAATTAGTTAAATGAGGAGGTGTTTGGGGTGTCCGTGGGGAGGGAGGGGCTGCCTCTCGGAAAGGGGACTGGTAACTCCATGGCATTAATTAGTGCAGGTCAATGGCGTGGTTCCCTGGGGACCAGCTGCTTTAATTTCCCGTGATATTTCAGTGCCTGAGGCCCATCGATTCAAACTGAAATTAACTTATTTTTCAATCAGGCCTGGGCTGCCCCTGGGGCTGACTCTTCCTTTGCCTCCTTCTGAATAGACCTCGAGCAATTTTTCATCTAAAGCTGATGCCTCTGCTCTGCGGGAAGGGAGGGAATAAGGGGAGGGAGGAGGGCGAGTGAGACAAGAGGAATGGAAATCAGGGAGCGAACACTAATAGATTTCTGCACGCACCCCCCCACCGCCGCCTGCGTCCCTGCTCGCTGCCCCCCAGGTCACAGCTCAGAGATTATTCTGCCAATTTTCTGAGAAGATGAGGGGCTTTTCAAACTGGGAATTCAGGGCAAACCGCACAGATCAGCTCCCCCTTCTCCTGCCTTTCCCGCTCCAGAGCATCCGCCCCCAGCCCAGCCGTCCCTGCAGGCACCGCTGCGCACAGCCCTGCACAGCGGCTCAGACACCCAGTAAATAATGAAAGAAAATCCCAGGCACGAGCGCCAAAAGCCACTGGAAAGAGACCCTGCAATGGGAAATTAATTATATCCTGCAGAGAGGGATGGGACCTGCTCATACGCTTGGCCCTTGTTGCTCTTGCAAGGGAGAGCGGGGAGAGATGCACAGCAGCTGCTGCGTGGGAGGATGAGGCCACCACTGCTCTGGGGAGGAAGGTGCACGTGCCCACCTTCATCCCCCTGCACAGGAACATGTGCCCCATAACCCACAGCTCCTGTTTTTGCCCACGCCAGGTCTGGTTCCAGAACCGCCGGGCCAAGTGGCGGAAGAGGGAGAAGTGCTGGGGCCGGAGCAGCGTGATGGCAGAGTACGGCCTCTACGGAGCCATGGTGCGCCACTCCATCCCACTGCCCGAGTCCATCCTCAAGTCTGCCAAGGACGGCATCATGGAGTCCTGCGCCCCTTGGCTCCTGGGTAAGAGAGCAGCTGCCCTCGTCGGGGCAGTGAGGGGGCTGACACAACGACAGGGTCCCCAGAGGAACGTGAGACATGTTGAAAACACTGGCAGTGGGGTGGAAATCTCCTCCTACCAGTCTCCATGCAGGGAGATGACTTCTCCACAGTAGGGTGTAACTGCCAGTCCCAGACACCTGCCAGTCCTTGCCATCCTGACGTGCAGGAGTGCATAAACTGTTGGGATAAGAGATTTACACCCCAGCTCCCCACAGCAAGGCCCTGTCTGGGGCAGGAGCTAACTCCCACACTTGGCCTTCCGTGCCTGAGTGTCCCCTGGAAGTAGTCCCAGAGCAGGCTGCTTCTCTTGCTCAAGGCAAGAGGCTGCCCAGGTCTGATTCCCTCAAGGAGTCCAGATGATGCTATATGGGTGTGGGGTGCAGGGACTCACTGTCTTTGCAGTTGTCTTGGGCACTTTTTTTCATCTGAAGTAAAGCACTGTTCCCTCCTGCTGCTCTCAGCAGTGGAGGGTACTACATTTTTGCCTTGTTTTGCTTTATTTTCCAGTGGATTGGGGGTGGTATTGGCATGGAAGTAGTAGATACTCTATTGCATTCCTGCTCTTTGCTTCCTGCTTTCTAATCTATCAGGCTAATTCTGCCTCCAAACTAGTTTCTGGCATCTTAAAAAATGAGCTATCCTGTCCTTCTTTCTGGATGAAACAGAGAGGGAGAGGGTGGGCTGTGTGAGGAACAAAAACGTATGGGAATATGTTTCCCATATGTATGGGAAGCACCCCCAGCAGTGGGAGATCTCTCCCTCATCCCGCAGTGAGTCCACCAGTTCCTTGCCCTCTATGTGGCTCTGTGTGGCACCTGCACTACTGTGCAAGATACTCATCCCTTTCACTTTGGTCCCATAGTCGGGTATGTTCCCATGCGGCAGGACCTAGAATCTCCCTAGCATCACCCATGACTGCAGTAAACTGCTGTCAGATGCTGGTGACATCCTTCTCAATGTGTAGTGTCACACTAGAGTGTGCTCATCCACTCTTAGCTCTGCTCCTGCCAAGCAGAGATACATCTGCTCCTAGTTCTGGCCTAGCCCAGTAGTTTGCTGGGGCAGGTTCATCCCTCCAGTTTGAGACAGCCATGCTAGTGAGCAGGGTCCCCCTCAACTGTGCATTAATGGTGCTGCAGACTCTCAGGTTGGGCTCATCCCAGGAGAGAGCCATCCCTGGCCGTCCTCGCGCATGGCATGGAGCGATGGGCTCTCTGTGACTGCTGTTTGAAGCAAGGGTTTCTGCTTTTCCTTAATTCTGGCCTCTCTTTATCTTTGCTGTTTTCAGTTCAAGATGGCTTTCCCATGCCCAGGCGCTTTTCTAAACCCGAATACCAACAATTCTTTTTAGGGATGCACAAAAAATCTCTGGAGGCAGCGGCTGAGGCAGGAAGGAAGACGGAGGTGGAACGCCAGGCCCTGCCCAAGCTTGACAAGAGCGACAAAGAAGAGAGGGGCCCAGATCCCAAAACCACCATTTCCCAGGAAGAACTGAGAGAAAACAGCATTGCTGCCCTCAGGGCCAAAGCTCAGGAGCACAGCACCAAAGTCCTGGGAACCATCGCTGGGGACCCCCCGGCCCTGGGCAGGAAGCCAGAGAAAGGGGAGGAGGCCGCGGTAGAGGATGAGAGACAGACGGAGAAGTTAAACTCATCACAAAAGGAGGAGAAGCTGATCTAGAGGGCAAGAGATGACGAAAACCAGCCCCAAAAGACACTGTCTCCTGTGGGAGCCGCGGCCTCCCTCAGACTGCCAGGGCCCTCCGGCCACCCCTGCCCGGGGCGCGAGCTCGCCGCCGTCTCTGCGTTTCGGGAAGCTACAGGCTGAGCCCCGGGGCTGCCTGGCAGGGGTGTCCATGGCCCCTTCCCCTCAGGCATACCCTGCCCTCGCTCCCCTGCCCTCAGGGCTATTGACCCCTTCCCCACTCCCTGTGGGGGATCGGGGACTGTCCCTGTCTTCATCTGAGAGGAAACCGAGGCTCCGCGTCCCTCTGGCACGGCCTCACGACCAGCTTTGAGTCCAGTCCATCAAGTCTCATGCCCAAAACCCATCCAGTCTTGTGTGAGGAGTCCCTCTGCGATCGCGGAGTGAGCCCATCCCTTGCTGCCACCTCCCTCCTCCACACACACACCTCTCCTTGCTGGCACCGGCCTCCTAGCCGCTCTCAGCCCCGGCCCTGCCCTCACCCCTGGCTTGTAGCCCTTCAGGAGCTGGGCAGCAGTGCAGACGTGTGGCTCCCTGGCACTGGTGCCCACACCAGCACCTCGCTATGCCCTCAGCACGCAGCGGGCAAGGCCACTGCAGTGTTCGCATGAAATAGCGAGTCCCTTCCAACTGTGGCTCACACCCTCCATGTGTGTCTCATGACTCAGAGCAGTGGTCTGTAGGGAAGGGGGTGGTTGATTTTGAGCAGTTGACTTGGGCTCAGTTTTCCAGGGAGCAGCAGGTTTTACCTGCAGGCGCAACCCCCCCCATTCCCACCTCCCAGGCAAGGAGACCCAAGTCCCTGCCATCGCTCTCTGTGCGTGATCACAGGGCTGATAACAAGGGATGGATGAGTTCGGGGAGAGATCTGAGGGTAGGAGGAATCCCCAACATCAGCAGCTCAATGGAGTCTCCTATAGCCCTCCAAAGAGGTCGAATCACAGGGAAAACATTTACCTAATAAATCCTTCCAGGCAAGATGATAGCACTTGTTAGGTGCATTTATTGAACAAAATTTGCCCAACTCTATCTGTGAGTGTGAAAGGGAACAACAGCCATGCAGATACGCCTCCTGGATACAGCTGTACATACACCTCCTGACTGACCTTACACTAATATACACAGACCTGCACAGCCAAACCCACTGTTTTTAGCAGCACTTCACGGTACCACCACTCTTCCACCCTGATGGGACACTATTCACCTCAAAGGCCCTAGGACAGTGACTTCCACAGAGCCCTTTCTATCCTGCTTTCAACTGTGGGCAGCCTTTCCCCAGAGCTACTGTTTTTATTCTGTCAAGGTTAACACACTCCATGCAGCCCTGTTTGTCTTTGTCCCCAGTTTGTTTGATGTGTTAGATTATAGCCCATGGTGTGTAAATAATGTATATACAGTGAGAAAAGAATCCAGTATTGAGGTGTTTGAGATATGAAACTGTAACAACTACTAGTCATTCAGAATATGTGATTTATGTGCCATTTTCTGTAAAGATATGATCAAAAATAAAACTAAACTGAAACACTGTATACAAGTCTGGTCATCATTGTTCAAGAAAGGCGAATTTAGCCAAAGAAAGGACAGATAAGTGCTACTCAGTTAAGGGAATGGGAAGATATCAGATGAGAAGAGATTGAAAAATAATAAAGAAGGCTGAGCAGAGGTGTGAATCCTCTCTGCAAACGCTCAAGAAGGGCGTCTTGTGCCCTGGGATACATGACGCAGCTACAGTTCTCCTCACACAAGCCTGCAGGAGACTTGCTGCAAGTGAGATTAATCAGTGTTGCTTGTGACCATAGGAAATTAAAGAGTTAACAGTAAAAGCAGACAGCAAGGTATAATATGGCCCGCACCACTGCCATCTTAGCAAGGTCAGGGACCACAGCTCTGAGCGCAGAATGGCCCTGGACAAAACCAGATGGTTATAAGTAACTTTGGGCCTGGTACTAACAACAAAAGCATTTAGCTGGAACAACCTCTTCTGAAGCAAACTGGGGACAAAAAGCCTGACATCAGAGTTTGATCAGGCCCTGTGCAGGATGCCTGATGTAGGAGACAGGCTTCATATCTGTGTTCAAGTTACAAGGTCTGAGAACTGGTATTCCTCAATGGACCAGAAATGTCAAAAGTGATAAAGTGTGGGTAAGCTTCATACCCACTGAAGGTGAGGCTGCAATTCTTGAGTATGAAAAAGAATCATGTTGAAAGCAACATTAGGCTTCAGAAACCCCATTTTCTTATTCTCTCCAAAATTACCCGTATGATAATGACCCCAATCAAACATTGTGCTCTTCTGTCTCTACCTGGTGGTGTCTCTGCCAGTTCTTGTGGCACTTAGCCCTCAGCAAATATCACCTACTTATATGTTTACCATCAACTCTGCTTCTCTGTAAACCAGTGATACTGTGCTCCGTACAGACTTATGCCTATAGCAACCGCAACAAGCGTGTGCTGTCCATCCAACACTTTGACTGATCCATATCAGAAATGGATTTGTTTCAAATTCTGATCACAGCACCTTCACTTGGCCCATGGGGACTCTGCTGTTCAGATGTGTAAGTTTTTACAGTATTCCCTAGTGTTAGTATGATGACTGGTTTGCATTGCCTCATCTCTCTGAGATCCTCGACTCTGTGTCTACCACACAGATTCCCACAGACAGGAGTCTTATCCCTCTGCATAGCGCAGAAGGGCTGTGTGCATTTCCCTGTACTAGAGGGAAGAGGCACTGTGTAAACTGTCATTTCATTTAGTTCATTTCCAGGTTTAAAAGATTCCAGACTCAGCAGTAAGGGGCACAGTTCTGACTGGGCTGTCACCAAACCCAATTGTACCAGTTGTGGTCAGGACACTCCAGTGGAGCTAGTTCAGATTTATCCAAACCTTCTCTGTTAGAGATATTTTTCAAGCTTTATTAATACTTTCTCCATTTCTGCTGATAGCATCACTATCTCTTGCAGGCAGTTAGAGGCCAAATGAGACTTTGGCCATGAAAAACAACAAGCAACATAAAAAATGTTCTAATTTCTACGAGGCTCCAATGTTTTCTTGTCTGAGTGATGGATAAGTCTACACCTTTCCTTCTCTTCTTTCCTCCTCTGAAAGAGAGAAAGAGTGCACAGTTGAAGCTTGGCAGAAAATAAAAGAAAAATCATAGGAGATGAATAGAAAAGTAATTCATTTGAACTGATCATTCAAAGGAAAAGGAAGAAACTACAAAGTATCAGGCAAAGAGATCTACTACAACAGAGCAGCAAAAGCCCTAACCATTGAAACTACTGGTGCTGAGTAAGCAGCACTAATTGCATGATTGAGCACACATGTGTACACTCTGCTTGAGAGCAGAGCAGCCCAGGAACCCAGCAAAATCAAGAAGACAGCTGAGAATATAAGATATCTCATGACTAGGTGGATGTTAGCAATACTCCTAATGAGGTAGCTCCAAGGGAAGTTAACAGAGTCTTCTTAATGGATAGCTAAAAAGGGAGCTGGAGTAGGGTAGCAGAGAGAAGCTAAAGGGTTGATTTCAGCTACATTTTCCTTCCTGCTCAGATAGTGAGAAAATGGGCTTGGTGCTGCTTTTCCTCCAGAGCTGATGATAAAACTGAAGAAAGTCTGCTTGTGCCTAGCGCAGAAGTTGTGTATCATTGTGTACAATTGCTCAGCGAAATAAAAGATTTCAGTGTCCAGAACAACTTTGGTGCTTTGGGTCACCTCATATCACATGCAGCCTAGCATTAGAGAGATGGGCATTTGTTTGGGCAAACTCACCAGCACTGCCAGGTAAGAGCAAAGTAAGGCCTCAGCTCACCTGAAGGGGAGATTTTGAAGCCAGTTGCTACAAGCACAGGGAAAGTTGCTTAGAGGGAAGTTGTTGTTGTTGTTTTTTAATACAAGGTGAGGGTAACACTCCCTTTAATGTGAACTCTGATTTGAAATCCTAAGAGCTTATACTGAATTATGAGAGAAGAAGCAGAGAGTCACCTATCCTGCTCAGGGTATCTGAGGATGCTCTTACAGGAGAAAAAAAAACAACAAACATTAAAACCCCAAACTCGTGATATCCATAGCGGGGAAAAAGACTGAAGAAGAGCAGATGTCCCTAGAAAATGAGAGCTATTGCTTGTGGAATGACAAGTTACCTTGAGCTTGGTGGCTTCTGTAGGTGGCTTGAGTGGGGCTTCTGTAGACCCCTAGGATTGTGTTTCCTTGAGCAGCAGAGCCCTAGGGTTCTGCACCTAGGTCTGTGGTGAGGACATCTACCCTTAAAAAGGAGCTTCTGCCATGTTGGTGTCTGGCTTGTTCAGCAGACTCATTGGACATAAGAGCACAAGTGGAATCACACTACGAGGAACAATGTGCAGGTGTATTAATCCAATCTGTTGTTGGTGCCACCGGTGTGCCTGGCTTAGACCAGCCCCACTTGGAGGGAGAGGCCTGTTCTGCCCCTTCCTTGTGGCCCTGGGAAGGGAGGGAAACCTGGTTAACAGAGCTAAGAGAATCTCCCTGTTCCAGCACTGTAGGGTCTGAAGCAAAGAAAGCCAGAAGAAAACTGTTCAGAGGGTGGGAGACTTCGGTGCGGAGAAACTACTGCAGCACCTCATGCCAAGGCACCGATCTGGCATGGAGGTGACCCTTGTCCTACAGGTATGTACAATTTAGCCGGGTACACAAGGCAGAAACGACACCCCTTCGGTGTTACAGGGAAGCAGCCCGCTGTGCTATCACAATCCCGAGGGATAAGAGCGGGCAGGCTGCCGAGCGGCAGTGGCAGGAGCCGCTGGGGACGCTGGTGCCTTGCCCTGGGCCAGCCGTGGTGGTAGCGAGTGCGTGGGGGTGGATGGCTGCTGGCTGCAGGCACGGCCAGCAACGGGGTGAAGCAGCGTTGGGGCCACAGGGAGCGGGAATGGGGCCTCTGCCGCGGCGGGTGCGGGCGGCTGCTGGGAACGGGCCTCTCAGCTGCCACAGGGAACCCGGGCAGCGGCTGAGCCTGGCGCCCGTTCAAGAGAGGCCGTTGGGACCCAGATTAGCATGAAGGTTATTTTCAGTCAAATACTTCCAACAACACACCCCTTCCCCCTCCCTTAAAAGGGACTGCGTTTCCTTTCCCTGCGCTGGCGGGAGGCAGGAGGAGAGAGAGGCAGGCGGGGAAGAAGGGTGCCCAGGGCTGCCTGTATAGGGACGTCTGTGTCCGGAGGGAGACACAGCCAGCTGCGATCCCAGCGTGTCCTGCCCGGGCTGGGCGCCCTGGACAGAGCAGGGCGCTCCGGGAATCTCCTCCCTGCACTGTGCGACCCCTCCTGCTGCAACGCTGGACCATGGCCTGGCTGCTGGCCAGGGCTCGCTGCCCCGCGGCTCTTTCTCAGCCCTCCTGGTGCCCCCGAGGGTCGGTGACAGCCCGAGGCTGGAGCCGCGGGCCCCTGACGGCGTATATGCCCGAGGCTGTGGCGTTCCCGGGGCCCAAGGACCACCGGGGCTTGTACAAGGTGTCGGTGGAGCAGGCAGACTCCTTCTGGGGAGCGCTGGGGAGGAGCCGGCTCACCTGGATCACCCCCTTCCACCGCGTCCAGGACTGCAGCCTGAGCGAGGGCCGCGCTGCCTGGTTCCTGGGAGGACGGCTCAACGTGGCCGGTAAGCAAAGGGAACTCCCCGAGGGCTTCTCCGGGGGGGACTGCAGCTCCTCGCAGACCCTGGGAGCAGGGAGGGCAAGGAGCAGCTCCCAGCTTGCTCCCGGGAAGGGATCTCTGCCTGGGGGAAGTAGCTGAGCACTGTGATCCAGCGGGGAGCAAAGCGGAGGGAGGGCTTTCCTGGGATGCTCTGTGTGCCCCTCGCCCTATGGGAGCCCCATGAGTGCCCATGGGGGGCCTCCGTGTCATGCTTTGGCCCCGGGAGCACGGAGGTGAAAGGCAGGAGCAAGGGGATCCTTGTGACGTTCGGTCAGGTTCCCTTGACTGTGGGAACCTGAGGGAGGGACTGGGTTACGCTGAGGTGGTTGTAGCAGGACTGGTGTGAGTGGGGAGCCGAGCGAGACCCCAGGGAGCCGCTGCGGGTGCCGCGCTCAGCTGCGCACGACCACGTGCACTGAGCCCGTGGCGTTCAGCAGGCAGCGTCGTCGGCCCAGCTACAGAAACGTGCAACTGCAGAAAGCAAAACAGAGGAGCAAGGAGCTGTGCTACAGACCCTCACAGCTGTGCTCTCTTCGAGGCTTCATTTGAGAGTGACTGCTATAGGGGTGCTGCCATAGGCAAGAAGTAGGGGCTGATGGCACCAGGCACAGTGCAGGAACCTGCTTGCCCTGCTGTTGAGTCCAGAGCTCAAGTCAAAGATAAGTCTCCCCAAAGTCAGATCTTAGGTAAAATAATTGATTAGGGCAGAAGGGCAGGAGTTATTTGCCTTTGGATTTGGAGTTCCTGCTGTTAACACAGCCAGTTTTGTTTGTTTTTCTCATGAAAAACTAACTACAAATGTTCAGAAGAGAGTTTTTATGCGCAAACTATGGTTCTTCTATAATTTCACGGCCTCAGGAACAGACCAAGGGAAAACACTGAATGTGTACAAGGCTCCTGATGAAACTGCAGTTGTCAACAATGTGAGAAAGCTTTCTTGGCACAAGAATTAAAGCCAAAGTCTCAACCTCCCATGGTCCTAGACCCCAGGGGACTCTGCAGTCATCGTCCTTACTCTGTTACAACTTAGGTACTGCAGCCTTCCTGAACAGATCTTCATTTGATCCTAAATTTGTTACTTTAGAGCTGTTATTTTAGTAACTGCATGTTACTGGGAGGAAAAAAAAAATGCCACAATCCACAGTGGAGGAAATACCAAGTTAGTTCTGGGGAGAATGATGGTTGGGTTAATGTTTGCCAGGTCCTCTGAGGCCCGCAGATGGCATGGGGATGTGGCCTCCAAAAGGATTTTAGGCAATGTGTATACTGGACTGTGATCAGTTGCAAATAAGGGGAAGACTGGTAGTAAGGATTAGTGTATATGAGGGATGGATCAGGCTTGGGATGGCATTTGTGATTGCGGGCTGATATCAGTAAAGATAGATTCTGGTGTAAGTAAAAGGTTAGTGCCTCTCTGTGGTAAAATCTCACTCAGCCTTCAGTGTGTTCTGAAACTGGGATTGCCAGTACTGGTATTCTGGGAGTTGGGGGGTACTGAGAGTCGCCCCAGCAATGACTGTGGATCTTTTCTTCCAGTGAATTGTCTGGACCGACATGTCCACATAGCCCCAGATAAAGTGGCCTTAATCTGGGAGAAGGATGAACCAGGGGAGGAGGTACGGGTCACTTACAGGTTGGTACTCCCCTCTGAGCGTGCACAAGAGACACACTGCAGCACCAGCACTGAACTGATGTGCTGATGAGAGCTGTGTGAGGGATACAGCCTCCCTTAGCAGGCAGATCAACAGCAGGTTGGCTGCTGGCTTGCCTGAGAATTCACTCTGCCCTCAGTGGTCTCTACCTTGCTGGGGAGGCAGGCACAAGGGCAGGCTTCTGCTGAGAGCTCTGCAAAGCTTGTAGGTAAGACCCTGTGGGAAAGACACATGTGTTCCTGGTGCCTAAACTGGCAGATAAATGCTCTGCAAGAGAGGCCAGATTCACAGCTGCAGGGAAAGCCCTACTCTTTGCTGGTAACCATGAGTATTGGGAAATTAAGTGCTCATGCATATGTGGGCATTGGTGCTGGGCTTGCATCTCTGCAGAGAATGCCAGGCCCACCCTGCAGATCGGTCTGGAACTGCCCTCTTCCCGCTCTGGCTCTGTTTACCCATGGTCTGAGTCTCCATGCAGATTCCTCTTGAATCCCTCTGCATACAGAATAAGTCTCTTGTTTTCCCTAGCTCCAGGCATCACATGACAAATGGCCATTCTCCCCCTACCAATCTCCCCAGCTAGTTCTGGAGAAACCTTCCATGAAATGAGTCACCGACAGCCAAGCTTTTGTTTCTGGGAGTGACGTTCCCTCACTGAGAAAGCCGTTGTTTTGCTCACCAGTTTGCTATAGCTGTACTTCTCTCTTGTAGGGCACAAGATCCAGAGGACTTGGCCTTCCCAGCTTTAATGAAGCAGTTTTACTCTGCTTTGTTGCAGAGAGGAAGACACCTAACTGTTCATGCACATCCTCCAGTGTTGAAGGGTAGAGAGTGGGTAGAGAATGTTGCCCCAGCTTTGTGTGTTGAGGAGAAAAGTGCAGGCTCTAATGGGAAAAGCCAAGAAGATAACTGAGGTGTTGTGAGTTTGCTGAGTTGCAGAAGTCACCTGTGGCCGTTGCTGGCCCTCTAGCCTAACTATAGGACAGGCTAGGGGTGTGTGGATCAGAGGAGGGCTTCTGCAAACAGAGGGGCCATCCTGATTTCCATGTGTAATGGCCCATGTTAGTGACTGGCTCCTCCCTTCCTTTCCACTGACATGTTCACAGCTTTCCCATGGGCTTCCTGTGTAGGGGAAGACTGAGGTTTTTAGAGACATAAGCTGTGACTCTGAAAGGCCCTCAAGAGAAGGGGGGCCCTCACCGTTATGCGCACGGGTAAGATCTTCAAGAAAGTTTCTAACTTCACCCTTGCTTCTTTGGGCAGGGAGCTGCTGGAGCTGACATGCCGCCTGGGAAACACCTTGAAGCGGCAGGGGGTGAAACGGGGTGACAGGGTGATCATCTACATGCCCCCGTGCCCGCTGGCCGTGGCCAGCATGCTGGCCTGCGCCCGGATAGGCGCTGTGCACGCTGTGGTGTTCGCTGGGTTCAGTGCAGAGTCCCTGGCAGACAGGATCCAGGATGGTAAGAGCCAGGAGGTAAAAGGGCACGTCCCATGTATCCCTTTGGGAACTGCTGAGCACTGCTGAGCTCAGGGCGTGATGACGGTGTGTGTAGCCTCCTGTGACCAAGGCTGCCACTGGCAAACTTGTCAAGATGTGATGCCTAAGCAGAGCCCAACCAAGGTGGAGGCTTGATACAGATTGTGGGTAAGACTCCGTGGGCTAGAGAGAGTGTCCTGCAGTGTATGCCCATGGAGCAGGGATTGGTACCACAGAAGGTGACATGGGCTCTTAAATATCTTTTAGTCCATATCTTTTAGCTGCAATGGATTTGCATAAGCCTCTCCAAGCAAGTGGCCTGTCAGACCTTCCTGGGATAAGGGGGGATGGACTGGTTCTTTCCTTCATCAAAGGGAGCAAGTGGCTGGGATACAGGTTCTTCTCTGAGGGGCACAACATAAGCAGGAATGAATGGGAAAACAAGATAAGAAGCCTCTATTTGTTAAACGGAGGATACGAGTAACAGGAACTGGGAGATGGAGTGAGAGGAGCAGGGTGGGAAATGCTGAGTACGTGGTAGAGCCAGACTGGCACGCGACAAGTGGTGACAGAGCTGTTTACGTGGCTCTTCTTTTGTCCTCTCCAGCCCAGTCGGAGACAGTGATCACAGTGAACCAGGCGCTGAGAGGTGGCAAGGTCATTGAGCTAAAGAAGGTGGTGGACCAAGCTGTGAAGCAGTGCCCGGGAGTGAAACGTGTTCTGGTTTCAATGAGGACTGACAACAAGGTTCCCATGACAGCCTTGGATGTGCCGCTGGAGGAGGTGAGATCCCCAAAGATACTCCACTTTTCTTGGGCAGTGCACTCTGCGAGCAGGGCCAGGATGGGATGGGTGGATCCTGGCTGGTCCCAGCAGCTCTGTAGGCAGTAACACAAGGGAGGCAGGAGGGGAAGGCTGTCCTGCTGCAGCAGTGAGAGCGAGGGCTGCATGCGAGCTGAGGGCAGTTCCAGGAGCTCTTGGGAGAGGTGACTTGTCAATCTTACAACAGCCGCCCCTCTGCTCTCACGGGCAGGCAGCTCAAATGAGCACCTGTGGCAGTATGGAATAGGGGTTGAGAACACCCCAATCCTGTGCTGATGCACTTGCTGTGAGCCCAGCCCTGGTCCCCTACAGCAGTGGCACCCGGTTCTGCCCGTGTACCTGGAATGCACCAGCTAGTGCCCAGGCAGGCAGATCGTGAGGTTGTGCACCTGGTGTTCACAGCAGATGTGATGTCCAGGCAGCCAGGATGGAGTCCTGACTCTGGAGAGGCCAGACCCTGTCGTGCATCTCTCTCAGCTCTCTGGAAATGAACAGAGTTCTTCCTGCTTGAGTTCATCTTGTCTAAAATCAATTAGTGCTGGAAAGGCTTCCTAGAAGACTTTGATACTGGTCCAAGAAGTGACTGTGTAAAAATAACTATCTCTTACTCAGCAGATGTGCTCTGAGGAGAGTGTTTTGCCAGCTCAACAAGGCAAAAGAGAGTTCAAACTTGGGAGCAGAGAAAGGAAAGGTAAAAAAGCAGAGGAAGACCATACAAAAAGGGTAGTGTGGCAAAGGTGGTCTGAGGAGTAAGTATTGGAGGAGAGATGAGTAAGACCTGTGGGAAAGATGTCCTGATCAACTGATGAAAGGAAGACAGGGAGGAATCCTATGGTGGGCAAACTGAACAGTCACAGCAGCAATTGATATCTCCTGGGTGGGGAGAAATGGGAGATCCAGTGCTTATAGTGAGAATGAATTTAGCTGTGGGCTCAACTTCGATGCTGGCAACAGATCTTAGAGTGAAGAAGAAGTTGCAACATCCAGGAACAGGCAAGAGACGAGTCAGCTGAGCTGGGGCTTGGACTGGTTCGTGAAGTGTGTTGTGCATATGTGTTTGAGGTAGGTTCTGCTCCATCCAGGCGACGACAAGGAGGTGTTCGGGGTATGTAGGCAGTGCTGTGCAGAAGCAAAGTCTGTCATTGTGTTTCTCAGTGCTGTCACCCTGACAGACCTGACTTTGTTGGCTCAGTCAATGTCAACTAACAGAGGAGCGAGCCAAAGTGTGCCTACACAGACTGCACTGACTCCAGCAAGTGATTAATGAAACCAACAGGTGACAGCACAGGGAAACTTGAGAGACTCTGACTGAGGACTGCTGTGCTCCCTGTTGCAGGAAATGGTGAAGGAGGATGTGTACTGTGAGCCTGTCGCTATGGACAGTGAAGACATGTTGTTCCTCCTGTATACATCAGGCAGTACCGGCAAACCCAAGGGCCTGGTCCATTCCCAAGCTGGTTACTTGCTCTATGCTGCCCTCACACACAAGGTAAGGAATCTCAGACATACCACATTCATGGGCAGTGCAGCAAGTAGAGCTGCCATCTTCTTGTGTGAAGAGCACATCTTCATCCAGAGCAAAATCTCTGGGAGCCCTTGTGGAGCACCTCTCCATCCAGCTAGTGAGGGAGGGCAATGTGTGCTTTGCAATAGGCATTCCTAAGCATATAATCCTTCAAACTGCATTATTTACTTTTGTTCTTTCCTTCTTGCCCAGTCCCATGCTGAGTCATTGACTGTATTGAATCATAGAACCATAGAATGCTTAAGGTTGGAAGGGACCTCCAGAGGTCATCTAGTCCAACCCTAACTGTCCAATTGTGTGGA
>JAVCKT010009328.1:0-15415 GCA_032273925.1 Rhynchotus rufescens | reverse complement strand
AAGAAATTAATCTTTTGTCTATTCTAAAAATACCAAAATTAATTTTTTTTTTTTTTTTTTTTTTCAAATAGGAAATGTCATAATCATGTTTTATAGCAGCATGAGGCTATTGAGATTTCTTGTCCTGAAGAGGCCAGCCAGGGCTCCCTCTGTTTTCAGTCCTTACTTGGCAGACCTCCACACAATGACACCATAAGCTTTTGCTGCAGCAGCATTAGCGATCTAGACAGTGGTATCCCTCTCCAAAGCTGCTTGTTGGGCGGAGAGGGCAACATCCTCACACATCTGAGATATTTCTAAGGTTTCAACGCCTTTTACACAAGGTATTTATTATTGGCATGCAACTGAACAGAATAATGGGTAGGTATTTTTATCCCACCAAGCTGTGCAAGATCAAACTCAGTTAATTATATTCTATCTTGTTAAAAGTATCCAGAAGTGTGAATGTTATTCTTTGTTCGGAAAATGCTGCTGCACTATCATCTGACTGCCAAACCACAGCTAATATTAATTGAGAGGTAACTGGTTAGTGGGGTGATCTCTGTTCAGACAGTGTGTAAAGCACTGGCAGTGAAAGGAGCTGTGTAAATCATTACTATATTAAGTAATCAAATGCATACCACTATTGTTTAAAGAGGCTGGAGATGTGCAGCCATTTATTCATATTTTAATGTCTAAACTGCCTGCTACATAAAATATATATTGAAAAAATAAGCTTTCAGAAATATATAAAATATATGTATTTTTTTCCACAGGGCTGAATTTATAAGCTAGGGAGAATGTAGTGCTACAGTAATTCTTAATCTGTAGAGTTGTTTTTTAATCATCCTGACTATGAAATACGGCAAAATAAAACAGGCCTAAATCTCTCATAAATCTAATGGCTGTATCACACTCCAGATGCATATTTTTAAGTGGCTCCATTATAATTCAAATTACAGCCAGAAGGCTCAGCATCGCCAGGAAAGTTGGCCACTTTTGTCTTTATTGATCTGGAGTTGCAAGGAATATCTATATTACACTAATGCCCCATGGCCAAAAGTGAGGTTTGGTCCCGCACCAAGCAGGATGCTGCGCACATAAGAAAGCCTCTGGCCCCAGGTGGCTTCCCTTGACTCAAGCGCTGCAGTTATGTAACGCTCCACGTTGTTAATCATTCATGACTATCCCTGCTACCGCAGAGCGCACCATGACTTCAAAGGCACAGGCCCTCTCCACTCATGTGGGCTCCTGTTTCCATATATTTTCTCTTGCTCTCATCCCTACATAGCAACCAGCACTGTCCCTGCCGTGTTATGCAGGGCTGAAACTGAGGCCCAGGGACCTTCTTTTGTGTCCCTTCCTGTCCCTTCTCCCTTTTCCCAGGCCCCGCGGCTCCCGCTTCCCTAAACGCTCTCAGACAGTGCCCGCCTGGTGCTGCCTTCAGGCGCCAGAGGCTGCTCCTGGCGGTTGAGGAGCGGTTGGAACCAGCTGGAACAGGTCGGAACCGGCTGTGAGCAGCCTGGGGCGGCTCCTGGCCGCACAGCGCGCCCTGCTGCCCGGAGCCGCCCTCTCTGCACAGGGGGACAGGAGAGGTTGCTGGTGTGTGGAGTGCCAAGGAGGCACTTTTTAAAAAAAAATAAATAAAAAAGATAAACTGCATTTGCCCTCTTCTTCAAACAAAACAACAACAACAAAAAAACCCAACAAAAAGTAGCTTGAAAAAGTCTGCCTGGGGAGAGGGGCTCTGAGTCTAGTTCCAGGTGAAATAGTGTAATTCCCTTGGCAGCAGCATCACTAAGCGCAGCACAAGGACAAGTCAGAGAGTAAGAGCTCATTGAGACCAAGCAGAGATGAGGAGAGCCATAGTGGCCCTGTCAGTGTGTTGGACAGCTATACCCCCATGCACGGTCCTTGCTGCCATCTACTTGTTATACAATGCAGGTCCAGACTCAAAAGCTAAGTTCTGCCTTGCCCCTAAAGAAGGAACATTCCTTCTGCCAGCAGTGTGGAAAGCATAGTGTATGACTATGCTCCCCGAGCAGCCTCCCATGTTAGTTCTTCCACGCCAAAATTAAGTGTCATACTTGTCACTGCAAGCTCACATTAACCGAGCTGTCTCTTTGGTGCATTTTACAAGCTATTACTCCCTGCTCTCCAACTTCTTACTCTAGTAAGCCATGCAGAGCAAAGTGCTGATCCAGCCCACTGTTCATTAGATCAGTATCAGAAACATGCTTCCTGAATCCACTCAAACCGATAAAATCCTGCTGTTAGCTTCAGCAGCAGCCCCGAGACAGGAAAGACGGGAAGATCAGATGGTGGAAGCAAAGGAATAATGTTCCTTCCGTTAATCCTAGTAACAATGGTATTAATGTATTGAGCCAAACGCCAAATCGTGATACCATTTCAGCTCAGTGAAAAGGAGTGAGCTGATAGAAAATATTTGTTACTATTTCCCAGACCTTTGAATTATTGGGGGCCATTGCACTCCATCATGACCCTTTCATACCCCTTACAACTCATGCAAGAGGAATCCTGCAGCTGGGATGGAAATGGGAATGGGACATAATGACCAGGAGATACATTATTACTAAAAAGGTGTGTGGGGAGTGCTGTATTGACTCTGTGAGCATTAGGAGAGAACATAGCAAAATTTTATCTGTTTTGTATACAACCTTTCTCATGAGCAAGGCAGGATTCCTTCTAATTGAGCATAGCCTGTGTGCCCCAGTCCTGATGCATCCAAGTATCTTAGCTTACTAAGTGCCCATCATTTGGGTGGCAAAGAGTATCCCAGCCCATTTAGCATATACACAGCATGTTATAGAGCAAAGCACTGTAGAAGTTGTGTTTCCTTAGATTTTTCTGCATGTTCATTGCAGCGACATGCATCCAACCAATTAAAGCAAAACAGCTTTAGTTAATTAGCTCTAAGGGACTGAGTGGTTCCCCGGTTGAAAGTCATAAGAGCTTGCTTTGATGCATGTGAGTGCCACTGATTAACTCTCAGACATTGGACAATTCACTTAATCTTCCTGTACTTCACTTTTCCCTGGTGCAAAATGTGGGGAAATAAAATTTGTTTTCTTTTGTAAAGTGCTTTTGAGAGCTCTGAATGGAAAGAGCTACACATCATCAATGAATTCTTACCAAGTGCTTATGGGAAATTTATGTAAACAGCACTGTCTCCACTCTACTTTTGAAAAAAATGGGACACAGCCAAGTAATGTGGCCAAAGACCTAGGAGGCACAGAGTAAGAATTTAGACTCACTTGAGGCCTTGACTGGCACTTGTTCCTCCAGACTGGCTGGCAAAACAGCACCTTCCTCTCTCTCAGTTCTGCTAGCACATCCAGTTTTCAACAGTCCAGCTGCTAGATCGTATGCCATCTCTTTTGTAGTGTTTGTCTTATTCACCCTGGCCATCCTACCCTCAGTAATCGGACATATTAAATTGCTTCCAACATTTGACAGCCTCCACAAATTTCTGTTTCCAGTTCCAAATTCACTCTATGGCATCATATGACTATGCACAACCTTCAGAATATTTTTTTTCCTCAGACTTCTGCTGGGCTCAGGAACTTAAATACTATTTTTGCCCTGAGCTTTGCCTCAGGAAAAACTGATACTACCATATTTTCATTCATCCCATTCCTAATATTATACTATTACTTAATTTTATTTTATTCTTTCTTCCTACTTGACTCTACATAATTGCAAGTCCCAAGGCTAACTTTTACTGTACATTAGCCAAAGAAAGACAAATAATTTCCACCTACTAATTGATTTGATTATTTCATCATATTTTTGTTATTGTGTTTTGGAAATGAACAGAACTGATTTTCCTCAAATCTATTCTATATTTGAATAAATTGCCATTTTAAAAAAAAATCTTTGTACTTGTAGTCAGTAGACCTACTTTTGGCAAAGACTGCAAGTTTGGATTGGCTAAATAAGTCACTTTATTATTTCTGCTCTTCAAGTGACTGAGATACAAGTATTTATGGCATAGAATTTTGGCCATGTCAACTTTACATTCAATTCAGAAAACAATATTAAAATTAGATTTCACTACTTGAGAAGGGTGAGTGAGAAAAAGTCAACTGAGCATTCATCATGTCTTGTGTTGATTTTTTCAGAGTAGAGAAAGCTACAATAAGGTAAAGAAGAAAGGAGGAATATGTGGGCAAGAGAGGATGACTAGAGTGACTACTGTCACAGATCTCATTGCAGGCGGTAGAGGAAGGGGACAATTTGCAGGGTAACAGTAATCACAAGTCTATCATGGAAAGCCATATCTTTGTTTAGGTCAGTATTTCATTTAGGGCAGAATTTCATACTTAAAATAAAACTAAAATGCAAATCCCAGGTTCCTCTCCAGTAGCATTTTCTCATCACTGGGTTCAAAGTGCTTGCAACAGGTTTATGTCTTTGGTTTTATTCTGACCTGAGGTTCTGACTTTTCATGGTAGCTCGTATATATCCAAAGACAGACTTCAGTTCAATAAGCCTAATATTGCTGTCTCTGCAATAAGAAGGCAGGAAGGGGTGGTTTCTAGCAATTTAGGATAGTACATAAATTGCTTTTCCAAGACAGAAGGAAAAAAAAAAAAACATTATATTTTCCTGTTCTGTTACACAGTTTCCTACCCTTTTTAATCCCTAAAAATTATTACTTCTTTCTCCTTCATGATTTAGATTCATTGCAGAATGATTCTTATTTTATATCAGCAAAAGTCAAAAGACTTGTAGAACTGGAGAAGCATAATGAACATTCAGAGCCTGCTTTTTAAAGTGTCTGTCTCTTCTCACATTTAGTATGGCATAAAATATTGAATGTTCCAACATTGTCAGCAATTACAGTTGTGTACAACTGATGTTAGTGAACTAAAAAACAAGCTCTTTATTATAAGTGAAAGATCTCTTGCTAACAACCCTGAATCTTGAACCACAGAATAATTAGAGCCTGTGTTATGCACAAACTCCCTCCCACATTTCTTCCTCTCTCACTAATATGTTTCAATCCAGCCTACAGGAGAAGGAAATGGCAACTTCTAACTTCCAGACTGTTGAGTTTTGTTTACTTGGTTAAATTTAGTAAGCAGGTTATCAACAACTGTCATATTTTTTTTCTAAGGGGGAAATGTTAACAAAAGCAGTTGATGATAGAAAATGCATACAACACAGATTTATAATGCGTGATTCAAAATGGCCAGCGAAGGGATGGACACACCAACATCAACTGACACATCGACAGATGTAAAACAAATTTATCAGAAAACAGTAATTTTTTGATAGTGACTTGTCAGTTCAAACTCAAACTAGTGACGAAAAGTAAATGACTTCATATCCTACTTTACTCTCTCTGCCATCATCACAGGACAAACCATTCATTTACCTGTAGATAAGGACTTCATCATCCGAGCAATTATATTGTAGCTGATACATTTTTACCCGAGGGGCTGACTTGCTCACCGTCCACTTGACCAAAGCTGAGGTAGTTGTCACTTCTGACACCAAGACAGCCCTTTCTGGTGGACCTTTTGCTTCCCCTCGATTGGACTTGCTGGAGCTGGTGATGTCCGAGAGCCTGGATTTCGGTGGGGCTGCTCGGCCTGTGCCATTGCTGAGGTGAGGGAGCTGAACGATTGAGAGCTCGATGGTGGCCGTAGACTCTCCAGCAGCATTGGCTGCTATGCATGTGAAAGTCCCATAATCCTTGGATGTGGTGATGAGGATATCTAGGGTGCCATTGTCATAGACAGCTGTCCTCGAAGAATTCCCAATGAGACGGTCATCGGGGGCCACCCAGTGAATGATGGGGGTGGGGTCCCCAATGGCTTTGCATTTTAGTGTGGCAGTTTGCCCTTCTAAAACCAGCAACTTGTGAGTGTGTTGGGTAATTAGAGGGGGCTCACAAACAAATTCTTCTTCCCGTACATACCAGAAGTACCTTCCCTTTAGACCTGGAGGAGAAGCACAAGTTTCCATGTCATCATCCCTGTCAAGTCGCCTTAACCACAGCAGCTCACAGTTGCAGTGCAGCGGGTTGCCCCCAAAGCTGAGCGACAAAGGTGGTGAAAAAGGGGTTGCAACTAATGGAATTACTTGAGACCTGGCAAATATAGGATCAGGGGGGAGCTTCTGAAGCCTATTGGATGTTAGGTCCAGTCGGGCCAATTTCTGAAGATCTGCAAAAGTCCCCTCTGTAATGTAATCTATCAGGTTATGATCCAAGCTGAGCTGGTGCAAGTTTATCATCTTTCTTATAGATTCCCAGGGAATGCTTCGGAGGTTATTGTAGGAAAGGTCTAAATCTTCCAATGTCAGCAAGAAATCCTCAAAGGCTTCATCAGAGATGCTGCTTAGCTGGTTGTTGTTCAAAATCAAGTGCTGAAGGTTAATTAAGCCTCTCAAAATATCCTCTCCAATGTCAGGCAGCCTGTTGCTGTCCAAGTGTAAAGATCGAAGGCTCTCCAAGTCAGTGAAGGAGTAGGGCTGAATGTAACTGATGGTGTTTCTGGACAAAGTGAGGTCAACAAGTCCAGACATATTGGCAAAATCTTGTCGGCTGATATTGATAATAAAGTTGCCCCCAAGGCGCAGCTCAACAGTCCTTCGGTCTATGTCTAGGGGTACAAATAGGAGACCCTTGGAGGGACACAAAGTCCCCAGTGACTCAGACAGGTTTTGACAGACACAGTATTTAGGACAAGCGTTGACCGTGAGAGCCATTCCAAACACCAGGAGGCTGCAGAGCAATTTTTCCATGGTAAATCACGCAGCAGTACCTGCAAGAAATGAAAAGTTTTACAAGGAATGTTAGCAGTTAGAGTTATTATTCCTGTTTGATTCAGATAGCCTCCATCCCCAGAGAGACTTCCCAGAGTGATCCTCATATCTAAAGTGTCCATCATTCTAGGATGGGAAGATTAAATATTTAGCAATATTTCCCCACATAATACATTTCCATCTTAAAAAATATATGTGATTTTGGTTCCAAATCTGAATGAGATGGGAATTCTTTGCACTTAAGCTTGATAATAGGTTCTTCCTATTCTCTAGCTACCACTTTATAATTGCGCATTAGGTATCTGAAAGAGGACAAAGCCTGCGATCAGGTGCATGGTTTACTTAAAACTCTGCCTATTTCATATGGAATAATGCCAGCTTCTTTGAGGGTAAAAGCTATCTTAGAGTAATTACATATTGCTGCATAATAATGTCAAATTAATCTTGGGTTTGAAGGGGCTGATTTTATGGATAAAAATAACTACATATTTACTCCTCAGTAATGTGCTTGGTAATGACCGTGTAATTATCTGACCAGTCCTGGGGCAAATCAGTTCACTTGCCCTCCCAAAATAAAATTCATGAGAGGCAGCACAGGAAGCAGAAAACGCTTGCAGAATCATCGCCTAAATTCATGCTGTCCTCAACTACCCCACTGGAAAGATGTTGTCTAGCTCCAAGTAGACAATGTATAGGGGAAGCCTGTGCTGCTTTTGGCTTCTGGCAAGCCTTCCAACACCCTTTGGCTCTCAGGGTGTTGTAGTGATCTCCTCTGCATCCACTGTCTGCCATCACATTCTGACCATTTTTCTCTTTGCCCCATTATCCAATATTTTTCTCAGTTCTCATCTGCTTTTCCAGCTTGATCTGTAAAAGGTGTGTGAGAATAAAGTATATTAACAAGCTGATTCAGTGGGCCAGCTGTATCTGTAAGAATTTGCAGCCTTTTGCAGTTTTTTACCCAGGGCACAGGTAACCCTGCTTTATTAGTGACTCTCCCTTTCCTGGGTCTCTTGTCAGGGAGGGCTGAGCAATAGCAGATCACTCATTTCTGCTCCTTGGCCTCTCTCTGAGACAAGGGACAGGTAGAAAACTTCAGTTTTGGGAGGCATCTCCCAGACACGCAGGTTTATTCTCTTCCCCTTACCTGCAACAATTCCTCGAGTCACAATTCAGGCTGTATTTCCTAGCACAACCATTTTGACTCTATTTAACCTGTATCATTTCAGCCACATAACTTTGCCCTGCTGTTCTCATTGCTCGGTATAAATCATCTCCCTTCTCAGTGACACAGGTGCTCGTAGGCTCAGTGGCTTTTGGCAGCCCTGTTTCCAGAGCAGTCACTGCACAAGCAGAAATGAGACATCCTCGTGCTTCATCTGCTCCCCCTTTGGTGGCAGCCTTCCAAGATGCCACTGTTGGGTTTCCTGTGGCTGCGTCCCAGAGCACAGCTTGACATGTGCACGTGCAGTAGCTCCCCACGCCCCTGCAGCCTGCTACCATTTCTGCTGAGTAACTGCTACCCATCTGCTGCACAGTCCATGCTGAAGGAGCTCTAATGCCATCCTCGTGCTAAGATGTTAGCTTGCAGTAAAGTCACACACACCTGTAGGTGGTGGGGAGTCATTTTCATCTAAATTCATTCTGGAGGATATTGCTGCTGTACACATGACAGGATAATGCACAATATCTTATAAATAGCTCCAATAATTAGCATTATGAGGCCACTCAAACCTATGACATAACATTTCATGAGACAGCTTCCATGCAATTATTTACACTTCAGCACTTGGCTGAAATGACTCCGATGATTTACAATAATTAAAAATATACATAAAGGTTAGCAATTACTCCTCAAGTAACATGCACCAGGCACAAAACAAAATCTGTCACCTTAATAAATGCTTTTTAACTCTTTAAACAGGATTTGCTGCAGCTCTCTGTGAAGGAAAAAGAGGTAGGGCCTCAGTATTTGGGCATCTTGCCCAAAGGTGGCAGATTCCGCTTGTGCACAAAGGAGGTTTTGTGTCCGCTCTATAAAATATGTAACACAACTGAGAAAGAAGGCGATTTAGAAATGTAAAAAGTTGATTGCTGAACTATATATAGTATGCTTTTATGTCATTTTTTCTCAGTGTTGAAATGCTAGTAATTATATAACATTATTACCATTTTATAGGAGAAGAAAGGATTGAAGCATCTGTGTTTGCTGAACACTTCAAAGAAGATGAAAATGGGATAGTGTTCAAAAGGATGACTTGAGAACAGTGATCTTACCTTAAATAGTAAATGGAAGGCACAAGAAGGCAACTGGATAAAATGGAGACTAGCAAGCGTTACTGGTGCAAATTCACAATGTACTTAGCAAAATGCTATAAATATCCCTTACGCTATTAACAATTGGTAGTTTACTAACTGGCAATTGACTTTTTGCTTCTTAATTATATTTGTGTTTGCCAGCTTTGGTTTAGTGTATTACCCTACCAGCTGAAATGATAAACAAAAATCAGTTAAAAGGGGGAGAAATAGATACAGTTAATTAGTAATAAGCCCTTTCATAGCTTCTCCCTCATCTACATTCCCTCCCTCTGAATATCTATTCAGGAATGTGAATGCACACTTACGACAGCAGTGTCTCCTTTAAGTGTCCCAATTCTCTAACCACATTTTTCCAGATGCTGTTAAATATCACAGTGCTTTGGGGAGACAGTTGACTCTAAGCATCAGTGAAAAGCATTTTTTTAAAAAAATGAAGGGAGGAACAGAAGTTAATTACAGGAAATAGATACTGCAACCCAGAGAGGAGAGTGTGAAGCAGGAGATATAAATGACAAAGCCAACCCTGAGGGTGAAACCATCTATGGATGGCTTGAAAGCTCATGATCTGCCTGCGTTTGTGAAGAAGGCACAGAGAGGGCTCACATGCAGGAGCGATTGGTAGCATCTTAGGTAGGATGGAAATCCCTTGGCAGCTGTCATTCTAACCACCAAATACACAAGGAAGTATTCATGGAGATATCGTTTCTCTGCTGTGGAAAATACCAGCCATTGTCATCTGTTTCCAGCGTTGATATTGCAAGCTTGTGAGTCTGGCACCTTAACTTGCTCTATAACATAGTACTAATGGGAGCAGTGCACAGCACAGCAACCTTCCAGAGCTGAAACAAACCCAAGAAGCCACAAATAGGGCAGTGGAGAGACCTGGGGCATGCAGGGGGGCCTTAAGGAGAAAGAATTGGGGCTTTCACAGAGGAACTGTTTATCTGTTCTTCACTGAAGAGAAAAACAAAATACTCAGGCCACAGATGACACATCCATTCTCCAGTCTGGACACTTACACTAGTATCTGCTACAAACCCTCCACACAAAGTCCTGATTATTTCAAGTTTCAGAGGCAGGGGGACAGTAGGACAGAGAAAGTGCCAAGTTTAGGGTCTAGTGTTGTTGACTGTTTTGATCACCTTGTTCCCAAATCTCTCGTGACCTGCAGTGCAAAGCATTTTACAGACTGTTAATAGTGGCCTTATGATAAGCCCACCATTCTGATTTACATTTCAAAAATATCCATCAGCCAGCTAAAGTAGATTTCTTACAGCAAGTCGATAAATCTGGCAGAGCTCCTGTCTCAACCCAAGATGAAAAATAGCCCCTTTAGTCCTCTTATAACATGGATTGGTATGAATTAATATGAGCAAGAGTCATAAACCCTGGTGTTTTATATTTAAATTTTCCTCATAAAGATACAACTTCTGAGATTTGGCATCTCATTTCAGGAATGTCTCTGAGGCATTTTCTAATTCTAAATTCATTAAGCTATGCATATAAATTCCAATAACTTTTGCCTACTATGGCACCAAGTACAAGGTAACCGCCAGACAAATAAGGTACAGCTGCAGTATACAGACAAAAGTAAATAAATAAATGGATGCATGGATGGATGGACGAATGGATGGATAGCTCCTGTTGTGCTGTCTCCTAGTGCTCTGGGATCTGATTTTTAGAGATTCCATGGATGAATTCAGATACTTTATCTTAACTGGGTGCTGAGGAAAAACTGGGATTTTTTTTCCTAGGAGCTACCCCTTTACTTTTCCTTAACCTTTTTTATCTCTGTTTTTGCTGCAAATCTGTGACTACAAGATCTACTCCATAGCTGCAAGGCTTGAAGAACTGCAACAATATTTCATCTGATGGAATATTCTCTGATGCAGTTTAATCTGCAGCATGTAAAAGGGGATGGGGTAAAGATGTCAGGACAAAAGTTTATCCAGGCCAGAAACTATGTTTGGAAACTCAGGCAAATCATACGCTCCCTGATCCACCTGGATACTTTATGCCTATGTCCCAGGGATTACTATGTCAATAAGGAATGTAAATGTCTTTGTGCATCTGGATCTCAGTCCTCAATGCCACAGACATTGAAACATGAGCTGTGTTAAGGCACTGGCAGTTTTGTAGGCATCTGTGGGACTGCTTAGGTGCTTGAAGCCAAGTGTACACCTAAGTGCTCACTGGCCTTAAGTCTTAAATCCCTGTCCCCAAAAGGAGGTTACTTAACAGTACTTTTGTTTAGCTTTTCTCCTTTGTGTTTGCCTAGGTTTGTGCACTCCTTGGCAAGGCTGTTACCGTTATGCATACAACTTTGATTTTAGGCAGTCCTTTTTAGGAACTGTGCTATTGAAAATAATGAATAGCATTAATATGTGAAGTGCTTTCCTTCTAAAGTGCTTGCTCTCTCCAGCCATCTTGCACTTCATAAACCATGGAGGGGGAACAGTGATAAACACATACTTAACCAGGTTTTTCTAGTATGCTTTACTAAACTCCACACATATTAATTTGACTAATATTGTTTCCACAGTAACAGGAAAAAAAGAAAAAAAAAAAGACTAAAAAGAAAAAAAATGCTGTGTTGTGCACGGGGTGAAATATAACAAATTTATTGCCATTTCTACAACTTGTTCTTCAATACCGCAGGCATAGCTAGGCTGCCACAATTCATACTTTACTATCCCAGTAGCATAACAGAAAACATTTTTTCATTTTATTTCATTTGAATTCTGTCCTCCTGTTTGCACCTTTCCCTGTAGCTTGAAGTCCTACCTGTGTTCCCTAGGCCTGGGGCCAGTCTTTGCTTGGAAGTATTTATGCAAAGCTATGCTAAAGAGGTGTATGCCTCCAAATTAAATTAGCTCAGATGGTGGTATGAAATGTAAGAATATTTCTGTTATGATTGCAATGTTTAAAGCACTGGTTTTAGTTCAGTCCAGAACAGAGGTAAGGATAAACCATAAAAAGTAATTTTCAAGAGAGCATACTCTGTGAAGACTGATTTAATCCATTCAAAGATCCCTGAGGAAATAACCCAGTATTTTCTTAGGCGGGGCTTCCTTGCTCACTAAGATGTTCTTCTCCTGCAGTCCTTCATTGCCAGAACTCGTGTGTAGTCGGGTGCGTTTTGGGGAAGCTTGGCTTCAGCCCGGGAGGGTTTTGGCTCTTTCTTTTTTCATATCTCTTTCCTGTTTTCTTCTTGCCTCTAGTCATATCCCTCTTCTACATTTTTTTTAAAGCCCTAACACTTCTCCCAATTTCTTTACCATCCCCAAATCTAAAGCAATGCATTAATTAAAAGCCCAAATGATAAACATAGGTAATTAAGTGCAGGGATGGATCAGATGTAATTCAGTGACAAACTCAGCATCCCTGCAGCACCAGGCTATGAGCTTGTTAGAACATGTATTTACATCCTGCAAACCTCTATTCACTGCAGGAATTTTGTAGGAGAAGCTGTGACCTCACAGCCTCACAGCACCTTTTTCTTTTTTTTTTTTCTTTTCTATTTCCCTGAAATACAGGATGGTAACACTAATGGTGTCTGGCAGAGGAGCCTCACAGTTTTACTGAAGATAAATGGTTTCTTCCTCTCATGTCTCCCGATCTATGGAGGCATCACATTTTTTTCCATCAAAAGCAGCACTTTCCGTATACCTTAAAAGAACAAATCCATTTGCTAACGCTCTAGCACAGTTATCTCCTGCAATTAGTCACCTCTTCGTATTTCAGGTTACTTAGGCCAAAAAAAGAACTGCACATACTTCTGTGAAGGATTAAAATTTGTAATACTTAAAAGACAGTAGTAACCCCAACTCTTAAAAAACCCTTTTCAAGGTCATTCAAAAGTGCAGGAGCAGAGTTTTAATTAGACATAGTTAAGTTACTACTAAGCGCTGCTTCAACAATGTCTTAAAATACATGGAACAAATTCCTTTCCCTTCTGGAGTCACTTTATTCTGACGTAGAGACAGCACCTGCAAAGCATTTTGAGTGCTAATGGAAAAGTTTGTGTGCATGAGGATTTTAGCGTTTCACAGTGGTTTTGGCACAGAAGAATCATAAAATATTGGTGGCTTCTCTGCAAAGGGTACAGAATCCTGGCTGCTGAAAAGAGAACAACAACTACAACAACAAAACAACTGTGTGTCTAGCTACTTTATTGATTCTAGGGCCCTTGCTTCTCCACTTCCTAGGAAGTTTAGCAAAGGAGCTTAAGTCTGAAGGACAAGAGGCACAAATCCATTGGACCTTCCTCAATTTCACTAGCACTTGGCTGAAACGGAGACATCATTACAAGCCATTTGATTTTAAGAAATGTGCAATATTTCTTAGCTTTTGAGAAAATAATACTTGGTCAATGCATTTTGTATACTTTTGAGTATCTACCTGTCCAGTACTTGCCAGTATGTTTTGGACATTTTAATCATCTTAGATACAACTTGAAGTTCAGAGGCCTAAAGAATATTTGCTACTCCTAGTTTTGAAGAATATTGAGTTAAGTTTTGTGAACGTGAGGGAGAGAGACCTTCCTAACATTCTAGAAGGGAAATGGTGTATCCTGAGCCCACACATAGTGCAATGTCAGAGGATCCATTTGGAAAAGAGACATTATTAGTAGCCTAAAACAGCTACAGAAAAAGCCTTAACCAGAGTTCAGACCTTTTTAGATAAGAGAGAATCCACTTCATCGTTAAGATGATCTTGCCTGCATGGTTTCTTTGGTGCCTAATAAAGAGCTGGGCTTGTCCTGCAGACTTAATATAATGCAGTTAAAAAGTGAATCATTCCATCACAAACATCCTTTGGAAGCCAGTTTTTCCACTAGCTTTCCACAAAAAAGTGCTCCAGCCAACTAGCTCAGGCCAATTCACAGCAATGGACATTGCAGATCCAAATTTCCCAGCCGATTTCTTAGCACTAGGTAGCAAACCAATTCTGCGAGAATAGCTCTGCTGCTGGTACAGTGGAGGTTGCAGTCTCTGCAAGGACACCATGCGAACCTGAGTATTAATTAGAATTACAGGTAGCAGAATGGGGCAGTTTACACTCATAGGGTACAGGTGCCACTATTTCATTATGCCTAATTTCCAGACCTCGCCTGATCTGATGTCACACAGCTTGAAACTTGGACTAAAAGCCTCTCATTCTGAGAGTATACTAAGAACAGAGGGAAAGAAATACAGGCTTAAAAGTCTGCTTAGCTATTAGCCAAAATCTCTTGTGCTGCAGAAGGTGGAAATTTTTGCTCTAGAATGACGTTTACCTCCAAAGCTAAGATCAATTTCAGTTGTATCTGTCCTGAAGTCTCTATTTCAGCTTTTAATTCCTGAATGTTATTTTTTTTTGTGACTACACAATTTCAGACTTATTTGAGTGGACTTGCATTTGCCTGTTTGGTTTACACATTCATTAAAAGATGTGCTAAATATCTACACTAAAACCCAGCTTCAAAATAAAAGTATTATATTGCAGAAACACCAGAAACAAAGATTTTGAGTGCTTCAGTGCTTCCTTTGAAATCTTTTCTAAAATTGTTTATTGAAGCTAGAACAATTTCACAAACAGGTTTGGCCAACATGAACTGATACAACGCAGGATGTAAAACTTACGGCCAATCCAAAGTCCACATATGTACAGGGCTGTGATTCCCCAGTGAAAGGAAGTGTAAAAAAAAAAAGAAAGAAAGAAAAAAAAAAGGTACTAATTGGATTTTCCCCCCTTTTTTTCCCCTAGATCATTTTCAGTTTGTTCATTTTCTTCTGTTCATTTAGCACTCCAAGCGTATATCTTTGCCTTCTTGTTTTTAATGCTCTATGTCAGTCTCCATCAGATATCAGCTAGAAACTCATGAGTCAGCTAAACTGAGCCCCTTTTCTCTTTTTAGCTATCCAGTTCATTTATTTATCCATGTCTTTACAGAAGTCCTGAATTTAGCTTCATCAGCACAATACAGAAGTTATTAGCTATTCTGTATCTTACTTGTTTTGAGCAGGAAAGGCACGAAGGAAGGAGTCTCTCAGAGATATTCCCTATGGTGTGTCCATCAGCACACTCCAGCTCTTTCCACATATCCAGCTCATGTTACTACCATTTGAGTCCAAATTCCCCTCTGCTCTGAGCCATAACAACAACTCTTCAGGTGGCTCTTTATCCCAGGCTTACTCAAATCCATATAAAAACCTTTATATTTCCTATTTCCTTCCACAACAAAGGAAAGGAAGGATAATTAAAATTGGGATCCTCCTCCTTTTTTTTTTTTTTACCTTTAGCATGCAGCATGCTTTTGATACAAACTTTGTCCAATAGC
>JAVCKT010009324.1:8304-27820 GCA_032273925.1 Rhynchotus rufescens | reverse complement strand
AAAAAAAAAAAAAATAAAAAAAAAAAAAAGAAAAATGATGTGACCAAATGGCTACATGAGTGATGAACAATGAAAACTTAGATCCTCCACAAGTACATAAGCTTTGAGGTCAGTAAAAAGTTGTTTTCTTAACCTATGCAAAGTGATGTTGGGGGAAGAAAGAAGCAGAGAGCTGTTAGGCTGTCCCATCCCTGGGCATATAAATGCTTTGGAGATATTTTGGCATTTCCTTATGTTCAGGGAAGGAGCATCGGCATATGTTCCTGCCTTAGGTCAACTTGCTTTGCTTACGCATGGGAAAACTTGTATTTATCTGAATTGCTGATGGCATCTTCATTTGTCACAATAATATGACAAATGGTACCCCAGGACCACAACCCACTCTGATGTGGTTCTCATTTTTGGACACAGGATGATCAGGTTTGGGGGATGTGAATGCCCTTCAGTAATCCTGTTCTCTCAGGCCAGCCCAATCTTGCCCTGTCCCTAAGGCACTATATCCTGTGCTGAAAACTATAGTACCAAGTGGTGCAGGAGGTTGGTACCGAGTAAGGACATTTATACAGGGAATTAGGATAGATGCTGTTCTTTAAGTTTGCATTTTGGTTTATAATTCCACTGCCTTCCTGTATAGGCAGGTTCTGAGGCAAAGAGAAATAAGGGACTTCATGCCCTATGTATTCAAATAGAGAGTCTACCCTTCAGAGGTGAATTTGTTTTTGCTGCTTCCTTGTTGAGGAGAACTGGTGAGGTTCTTAGTTCTGTGGGGTTTAACTTATCCTCCCACACAGCGAGTGCTTGGAGGTGTATGTGGAACCTGCACTTTGTGCAGATTCATTAGGAATTTCAACTCACCTAGAGCCGAAGTGGAACATGGAGATCTGTGGCTTCAGCAGGAGCACCCCAAGGTTAAGAGCCTGGTAGTGATGTGGGCATTGGCATTTGGATTACATTCATTCCAAATGGATTCTGGCACTGTTCCGCTCTCTAGAACGCACTGCTTGACTGCAGTCTATATAAGAGCTGGGTCTGCTGTAGTACAATATCTTCAACTCAGGGGAAAAAATTCTCACCAGGAAAGCAATACGGGCTGGCTGCGCAGTTTCCTTGAATCCAATAGTCTAAATGTCAAAATGTGGCACTATTAGTATGAAGAGTCCAAAATACTTACAGTGAGATCAGCCCACAGGCTGTAATGGTGAAACAAGAATTAAAGAAAAAGCTAAGCTTCATAGCCCTGTATTTTTTTAGTTATTTTTGGGGGACTTTTTATAACACAATATGCAAAAATATTATAGGAGTGAACTTTAGACCACTCATTCTAAATTTACCAAGACCAATATCCAATTTGACTACTAAAATAAAAGAATGAAGTTAGTTGGACAAATAAATGTAAAGCAGGAATTTTTGAGGGCTTCGGATAAAAGATTATGTAGTTGTGAAGTGGATAAATATGTAGACAAATAGCAGATGTCATCCAGGGCAAAAAGTTGGGAAAAGTTTGATTTGGCAACAGTTCTGCCTACATAAACTTTTCTACTCTTTTTTTATTGTGCACTTATATGAAGAAATATTTCTGAAATTGTATGCATCTGTTGGTGGGTGTAAGTCATTCTGGCATTTGTTTTTGGAAGGATTTTTTTTCACACTTCAGTTTACTCTTCCTATATCAAAATCATTTGCATGCTGCAGTATTCCTGCATCATACCATCAGAAGTGCTGCTATTTTATAGCATTAACAGTAATTATTTTGGATTTGGTTTTAAGAATAACTCAACATTCATTTTGCAACTATCTATATTATTTGATGTGTGTATAGTGAGGTGCCTAGTGTCTAGTCTAAATTAGTAATCAAATTTAACTGTATAGTTAAGGAGAGAGTCATGTATCTTCATGGGATGATTGGAATGAGTTGTCCATGGAGGTTCCTGTCTGTCTTAACTATTTCAGACTAGATGCATAATTTCTAGAAAGGTGAATTTAAGGGGAGATAAATCCCATTCATAGAAAAATCAACAGGTCATGCTATAAAAAGTTTCCAAATCAGTAGTGAGGAAGGAGCGAGGAAGACAAGCAAACCAAAAGTAATCACAGAGGAATGAGTGAATGCTTCCAAGTAGGCAGTAGTCACACACTCACCTACCTGTTTACACTCTATAGCCTTGCTGGGGAGCAGTGAATTTGGTTGAAGCTCCAGCAGCCCAAAATTGAACTGTGATTAACATCTTGTAGAAAGGAAAACCAAAGGAGCAAGATGAAGATGTGTGTATGTCTTTATGCACATATGTTTGTATATGCACACAGTCTGTTCAGGTGTATGGGCACTACCATAATGATTTTATCAAAATGGGAGCTCATCCTGCTTTTGAGATGACTTTTGAGTGTTCTTCAACAACTATGTTTCCCTGATTATTGTCAATTCTTATTTGCAAGTACATATAAAAGTAACAAACGCCTATAGTAAGACCAGTGTTTTGATAGTGAATATACAAGGATTAATAAAATTCTTCTTGAATTATTAACTCTATTCTAAGCTCTAATTTACCTGATATTTGGTATTTGTTTCTTCAGAACACGCACCTAGTAAGGACAGCATGAGGCTATTTGATTTCTTGAGCAAGTGGCCCTATCTAGAAAGAGCTCCAGAGCTTGTCGTGGGCTTTCGATCTGTGAATCTGAGACGTTTTTTGAGGAGAATAATTCCCTTGGAGATTAGAATTGTTATCATTCTAAACTACAAGATGCGTCAGTTTCTACAATTTATATTATTTTTTAAATAGGTGGGCTTTTTCTCTTCATAATGGCACGTGTAGGAGGCATTATTAAGAAGGTTCATATTACTAGAGCATAGCATAAAAGCTGTAATTGCCAACTGAACTACTACTTTGCATGAAAAATATTCTGAAATGCTTTTGTTGATATGAAAGTTCCTTCCAGATAACTTGAAAAATAGATATATTTTTTTTACTTTCATTCTGTAGTCCCGTTCCAAAAATAAGGTCAACTCTTTTCTTCAGCAGATTTAGACTTCTTAAGGTATTTGCTGTGTTTGTTTTTTTAATAACTTTGGCAGATATTCCCTCTCAGAGACCTCCGTGTTTTCACTAAACTTAGATAGCTGTTTTTTATTAGTTTTTATTTATTTATTAAGACGCTTACTTTTCTCTAATAGGGGAAAAATGTTAACTCCATGCAGAATTCTGAACCTCTTAGTGAACTTAATATATGTATGAATAAACAGACCACATTACGACATTATAAGAAAATATATATAAGTACAGTAATGACATGCCCATTTCTTTTAAAAAAAATTTACCTATGTGAGGCAGAAGTCAGTTGCCATCCATTGGCCATCTTACAGCTCTTTTGAGGAAAAAAGTGACATTTTTTCTCTGTTAACAGACGTGAGTTGTTTAATGGGTTGAACACTTAAATAAGTTTAAATATTTTCTCTTTTGTATAAAGAAAATTATAAAGTTTGGAGTTTTTTGTTGTTTTATACTTGAGGACAGGCACTAGCAATAGAAAGTATATTTCACCTTCCAACATAAAGAAGCTCAAGATGAGAGTTCAGAACAACAGTTGGTCTAACCTTCGTTCCTTAACAATTTGGATTTGGTGCAAGAGTGGAAAAGGGAGGTTATTTCCTCAAAAATTATTCTGGGGATATTCGTCTCTGACATATAACTTAACAGCAGCGAAAAATTAAAAAAGACACAACCCTTTTATTTCTCTTCATTTCTCTTTTATTAATACATTTTTTGAACAAAACAAACAATCAAAAAAAAAAAAAAAGCTGTATCACTTCTGCAGAAAATGGGATGAGACAATCAGATGGGTTTTTATTTTGTTTAATACTAACTGTATATGCTACAAATACTAAACATTAATAAAAAGTATTGCAAGTCATATAGGAAGACAACCATTTTCTTGAAAAAATGAAACAGAATGAAATAGTTTCTGTCCATGGTTTATGATCTTTCTTAGTCTGAAAGCTTTTCTTTTCTAGAAACACACTCGCTTTTCCAAAATATAATTAGGCCACAAAGTGAGCAAACTCACTTTGGTTGCAGCTCTCTGCTGTGAATTTGCACATGTTTTCTCCTGGAGTGTTTCTCACTCTGGCATTATTTCCCTTTTTATTTATTTATTTTTTTTTTTTTGGTGAATTTTACTAGCTTTTGCAATGGAAGCTACCCAAATAACTCTTAAAGTAATTGTAAACAAGGAGCAGTAGTTATAATCCTTATTTCATGTCTTGCTCCATAACACTGTAATACTCCTCATCACTCTTCATGTAATTAAGATCTTTGTAAATTAGCATCAAATCCTTAGCTGATATCCAACTAAACAAACAATATTTGAGGGATTGTTTGTTTTGTAAGATGACTCATCAGTTCTAAGCCTTTAATATTGTGAGTTTTTATTCATTATTTTTTTTTTCTTTTTAATTCCTAGGTTTCTGTCTCCCACACATGGGAATAATACATTTCTTCAGACTCGGACTGTGGATTTTTGCAGTTCAGTTTTGTGAACTTTGAAAATCATACAGTTCCTACGCTTTACAAAGCTTCTTAACTTGATTTCTTTCAGCCTCTGAATGTTAGTAAAGAGGTCACAAAACAAGAAAATGAAAAAAGAGTATGTGTGTGTATAAATATGTGTACATGTGTGTCCATGATTGTGCATGTTTATATACATATATATTTGCACACATAGATCATTGATTTTTTTTCAGCAGATTGGATTGCCTTATTGAAAATGAAGCTTTCACCTTGAAGTCCACTCAATAAAGTGGCTTACTTTGTTATGGAGACCTTGAGTGCTTACTGAGGCATTTTGTGAATAACAGTTTATGCGTTTGTGAAAATCCATCAGTGTGTCTAATCATCTTGTCTTCCCTCTGGCTTTACTCAAGGTTATTCCCAGAAGTTTTTCATAGAGTTCTCCAGCTTTTATTTTGATACGTCTAATTCATGTGTGGTGCATGAGGCTGAGGCCCTTGGCGTAAGAGTTAGTGTGTCCTGGCCTGAATTCTTCTTTGGTGCTCAAAATTTGGATTTAGATTTAGAGCTGCTGGGCTTCAGATGGGCCTGCGCTCTCTGGGATTATTTGACCCTTTTGGCCCCTTGGCATTCGCTCTTGCAGCACCTGAAGGACAGCAGGGCCTGAGCACACAGCAGCCTCTGCGGAGGCTCCCCGGACCCCTCGGATTAGAGCACATCAGAGGGCTGCTGTCAGAGGACACAAAGTTTCTCCAGTGTATTTTTGTGGAGTTCAGAAATCACGTGCACTGATGCATGTGCCTGGTAATCATCACATCTGTTAATGTGCTTCAAGAAATAGACCACTTATTCATACATAATTTAACTTTTGGCTTTTATTAGATGCTTGACTCATGTAAAGTATAATATAAATGCAGAAAACATTAACAGTTGGGATTTCAGGAGGAGTAATTGTAGATGAAGCACTCAAAGGGACAGAAGAATAGAGCTTTAACTAAGTTAAATGTATCTGATCGGTAACCTCTACTTGAAATTTAGAACCAAGGTAGGGATGTTGTGGTTTAAAGCAGAGACATCAGGAAGGTTCTTGCAGGACCATGGTTTATTTCCTTTAAGTGTAGTGTATCAGTTAGCTTTTTCTCCCTGACATTACTATTTTAATTGCTTGATTGGGGAAGGTGAAGTTCTATAAGGGTATTTGTGTGTTCTGAGTTTACAGTTCCAGCTTAGTTTCACATCTGTTTAAATTCTAGGTGTTCTAAAATATTATAAATTAAATAAAGCTACATTATATTTTTATTCTCTGATTTGTGGCTTATGAGGATTTGAGTGATCGTAGAGGGGAAGTGTTTCACACAAGGAAGAGTCTATACGTTTTTCATGTTGGCTGTGTGATATTATTGACTGTGTACTGAAGGCTGGTTGTTTTACTTTCATAGGGAAGGGTGTGAAAGCTGAATTCCTGTTTTTGTAGCAGCTTGTACAAGCACGGTTTCAGACTGAAGTAGTTTGATCCTGCGTAAGAAAAATAAACCTATAGGTCTTCAGAGTTATTAGACTGCTGTGCTATGATTTATCAAATAAGAAGCTTAAAATAAAACAGCTGATTGCAGCTTAGCTTTTAATTTGGTTAAACTTTCAGCTTTAGCTCCTCTGCAAAGTTTTTTTTTTCAAAGAAATTGATGTGGCACCTGAAAGAAATAAGGAGATGTAAATAGCACAAGTATTGGGAAGAAGTATTACTGTACAGGTAATGCACTATGCCTTTCTATTTTCCAGTGCTCTTTAAGACTACTGTAAAAGCACCAGGAAAGGTTTATGGAATCTTAAAAATCCAGACAATTTGAAAGGTGCAGTGAATTCCCCCCAAGGTTTCTGCTTAGCATCTCAAAATAGAGGAGCACATTTAACAGGGTATTTGTTGGTAGAACAGAGCCTCAAAGGAAACACTTGCAAGTTTAACTGTAAATGAGTATATGTTTGCATACTTGTTAAACATTTAAATACAAGCATCAGAACTATCAAGGCACTGAATGTCCTTCATCCTATTGTATCTTGCAGCATTTATTTTAATGACTCTTTTGAAAGCTGCATACGTTGTCTAATAAAGTAAATAACAATCTTTGGGGGAAGAAAAAAAAAAGCCTTGCCTTTATAATTTTCTTTACAAAAGTGGTGGAATATAATTGCCAACCTTGTTTGCCAGAAGCAATGTTTTAGTGTATTTAGTAGGAGTGGAAGGAAAAATGAGTGATTAAAATTAAAGTTACTGCAAGGTCTTTAACTCTTAGGCCTAACTAACATATTGCATTTCAAACCAGATGTTTGTTTATTTACTTTTAAACTGGCTGAGAGCTCCTTTATAATTTCATATTTCCTTCCCTCATGGGGCTGCAGAAAAAAAAAAAAGTGATAAAGGTATTTCTGGCTTTCTGTTCAAAATCACTGAGCACAAGTGTTCTTCCTAAAACAAACAAACAAAATAAATAAAAAGGAGTAGAAGGTCCTGAATAAATTTTAGCCTTTTTTTCTCTCTCCATTAGTCTTCAAATGAGAGAGATCTATAAAAGAAATATAATTTTGATAATCAGTATGAACAGGCAAGTTGCTTTGTACAATTACATCTGCCTCATATTTTACAGAAAAATTAGAACCCTTTATGTTCCGAAATTGAATTGTATTTCTTGTATATATGAGGAAATAAATCACATTTTACTCAAAAATAGAGCATGTACAAATCTGGAGTAATTTGCTTGGATCCCTTAGAAAAAATAAGTAATGATTGTAGGAGCATCAACTAAAACATCTAATTAGATGCTGTTTTTTTATTTTGTAGCAAACTTCTGACATGGACTTAAGTATTACTGAATAAACTTGGAAATTATTTTCAGGTTTTTAAATGTATAGGGATGACGACCACCTAATGAATATTTGTTCATTTTGGCAAAACTGTTCTTGTCTTGTATATATGTTATCTCTTCATATACAGAAAAAAATTTCAGTGTATGATCTTAACTCTGTTTTGAACATAAATAGTTAAAAGAATAGTTTTAAACAATTTTATATTGGCAAATATTTGCACAAAAGCGAGTTAAGTATTTCAAAATGAGGATTATGTTTTAATTCTGTATTTCAGATCATGTGACATGAATATGTAGCAGATGTACAAATGGCAGAAACTTGTAAAAAGGAGTGAACTTGTCAAAAGGAGTGAACAACTGAAAATTATAAATAATAGTTTAGATATGAATGGAGTGTGAAAGCTTTTGCGGGACAAAACTCCTACCATCATGGGGGTTTCATAGACTTATTTTGTCTCTCAGGTTGGTCGCAGCATTGGCAGTTCTTCCTTCGTGTGGATATTGTGCTCTGCTATCTCAGTGAAAAGCCATTAGCGCTCGGGGGCAGTAGGACAACGTCAGTTCAAGGATTAAAGCAGTTCCCAGCTGTACACGGACCCGTTCTCTCCGCATGCTTTGTGTGTGTGCATGTGTGTGTGGTTTTTTAGTGGAAATTATGAAAAGTCATCCCCAAAACAAGTGGTACTATTTCGGAGCATTCCATAGCTGTCTCTTGCTCTGTGTGAAAAGCCTTTTTGCACAGTTGTGTTTCTCCATAGAGGAGTGCTTCCTGCTCACTGCGCCTGATGTATACCTGCGCAAACGTCGTATGTTTGGCCTGTTGCACGACACAACCTGTGTTTCTTGCACTGACATGTCTGCAATACACAGGTAGAATCCCTGCTAGCTCCTCAGTGCCAGCTCTAATGAAATTCCCGCTTAGCCCGGCCCGTTCCCATCCCGCTGTTTTGACAGTAGTCATCCCCGTAAGTGCTTTGCCGATTAGGCTCCGGGCGCGGGGATGCAACCTGATCCGGGTTGTGTTTCCCTGTGTTGTCTGCTGACCGGGAGGAGAACACTTGCATTAGCTGCTCTGATCAATCCCCAGCACATCGCATCGTTTAGGAGACAATTAATACTGCAGTGTAAAGACTCCCTGGAGCATTTCCTCGGAGCTGGATCGCTTTACACAGAAACCGCAGGAATTGTGCACAAGGAGGAGGCAGCCAAACATAAAAAGAAAAGAAAAGGAAAAAAAAAAAAAAGAAAGGTATTAAGAAAGCTAGATATAGGAACCAAGGTCTGTTTCATTTTCTGTTGCACCACTCTTACATCATTCAAGTTCCAGTTTTTTTATGGCATGTTAAATCTAATTACATTTTGATTTGTTGAAAAGGCACTGTAAAATATTTTGGAAGAGACAATACTCCTTTTTGCTTATAGTTTTTTTTTATCGTGATGTCAGATTTGTTGTAGAGACACTTTCAAGAAGTTAGATTTCAGTGCTTCCCAATACTATGCTCTTTGTTTTTTGTTTCGAGGTTTTTTTTTAGGGAAAAAAAAAAAAGATCTCTGCAAGATTTTGAGTGTGTATGAGTACATCCTGTTAATGATTAGGCAGACTTTTTAGTTTTCTCTTTCATCTCTAGATAATGAAATATTTAATCAGTAGAGATTGTTCAAGGAGATGGATGAGAAGCCTTCACTAAGACAGTCACGATGCTGCACTGTAAGGAGCATAGGTTAGTGAGAGCAGGTGATGCTAAGACATAAAATCCGCTAAAAGATGTTACATTTCTTCCATCTGTGTATTGCCAGTGACACTGTACAGATTGGAAAATGACACGAAAGCCAGGTGACATAAAACAGCAAACTTCAAAATTCACTGCAAATGGGTTAGTGTTTACCTCGTTGTTACGTTGCAATTTTCATTTACTTAGGTTGAAAAAATTAGTTTTTCTTCAAAACCGATTCAAGTTTTGGATTTTGTGTGTGACGATGTCAATCTTTTGCTACTTAAAAAAAATGCAGTTTTCTCTGTGTTAATTCCCTGGCTGAAATTTATCATTCCACTTTTCCCCCGTGATCTTGAAGCCAGATGTGCACTGGTGCTGAAGAGGGATTTTTGTTTGGTATATCTCTGTGTAAAAGTATTTTTTTGGCTTCAGTGATGCACTAGAATCACCGCTGTTTGTGGTGAACGTCCTTCTGTTAGACCTGCTCCACTGTTTGTTGTTTTCTTTTTCTTTTCGAGTGTACAGAGTGATCAATGCCATTTGTTTGAGCATGTTGGATATTTACAGAATGTGTTTGTGTAAATATTTTTAGTTCATTTAATTTCAAAGCAATCTTCTTTCGATCTCTAGCTTGTCTTGTTTTGTGATTAGGTGGAAGGTAAACACCCCCTTCCAAGTTTCCTTTTTTTTCATAAACCAACTTTGCTGAATCAAAACTGATTTTGTGGAATGTAATTGGTTTAGTGTGTATGACATATGGAGTGCAAAATGTGTGTAGCTTGTTTCAATGCAAGGTCATACTTTTCTCCATAGATCTGAGGGGTTTATATATATATATATATATATATATATATCACAAATAAAAAAAAAAATCAGATTTCTCTGACTTTTCTCAAGGAAAAAACATGCAGTTTTCTTTGGGCATCCTATAAATGTTTAAAATGAAGAAATCAATAAGAGCTGGTGTACTTTTTTTTTTTTTTTTTTTAATTTTTTTAGCACAGAGCTCTATTGCAGGTTTGGAAAGGGATTACGTGGCAGCGTAGGCTTTGTCTAAACCTTTCTAGAGGATTGTCATATAAGCTATGAAGCTATGATAATTATTTAGCATTTGTGAGCAATGTGCACAGAATCCCAAATGTTGTGAGGCTGAATGCACAAGGTAAGGAAAAGGCCCTGGCGCATCGGAGTGTTTCCCTGCAGGCTGCAGGGTGGCACCAGTCCCTGTCACAGACAGACAGATGAAAGGTGACAGTGAGGTAAGGGAAAGGGGGAGCAACCAGGGTGTTAAAAAGATGATGCTTCAGACTGGGGAGGACGATTAGTCCCTGTGATATTCAGCAGAGTAGAGAAGTTGAGAGCCCAGGGAAACTGAAATGCCCAGAGACAGAGAATTGCACCTTGCTGCCGACTCTGGCAGTGAGCACGAGCAGTGAGATTTAAGGTTTAGCATCTGTATTGTGCACATGTGCACAATAACTAATAACAAGCTATAGGGAGGGAGAGTTTTATCCTCTGCTTATGGTTGCCACCAACCCTCTAGTATTTTTTTATATATAAATACCCATTTAACTTTTCAAATATAATTTATATATATTAATATTTTTCTATGACTTTAGAATATAGATATCTAGTCATGTAGAGCCTAGACCACCTGCTTGAGCAATATTTGACATTACAGTTAACAGAAGTTCTTGAAATGTAATTTGTGGACTGGTTACAGGGTACAGGCTTTCACAGTTTTCAGCTGCTAAATCATGTTTAAGACAGCTTAACTCTATTAATTATACCTCCATATATTCAGTAAATAATTGCAGTTATTACATGAATGTGTAAGATGTGAATGGTATAATAGGCAAAATGGATATTCAAATACTTGAGAGCAATTGTCCTTGAAAGGTCTTGCCATAACAATTTGCAGCTGTATTAAGAAATGGTTTAATAATATCTACAGTAAATCAATATATTTGCAATGGAATATTCATTACAAAACCTCATTTCTTATTCCTGTATAATAGTGGCTATTGGTTCATCCTTGTGTTAACTAAAAGCTGTATGATATTCTGAAATAATCTAGAATTAGACCAAAATAATTTAGAATACATGTGTTGAAGACAAACTTCTCATGTTTGCTTATTGCCAAACAACAGTGTGTTTTTATTTATTTATTTATTTAAATTTATGCTTTGCATATATAGTCTTGGACTTAGATTGAACTAGGAATTTGCATATATACCAGATAAAAAGAAGTTTTGTAGAACAACTTCAGATGATGAGCACGTGGTGTTTTCGCCTGGAAATCTCTTTTCTCTGTATGCAGATTGAGGCATCACTGGTAGTTTTTGGCAGGTTGCTTTCGAATGCCGCCGTTACGATGTGATTCCGGCAGTCTGGGGAGCCTGAAGAAACCAGTCTATTCAGCTCCAATCTTGGTTTTGCAGGTACTACGGAGCGGGTGTGTCTGATCCAGGGAACAGTTGAAGCGCTAAACGCAGTTCATGGCTTCATTGCGGAAAAGATTCGAGAAATGCCTCAAAATGTGGCCAAGACAGAGCCCGTCAGCATCCTACAGCCTCAGACCACTGTTAACCCAGACCGCATCAAACAAGTGAGTTTTTGGTTGGGAATAAAGAGTCACATCAGCTCCTTAAAATTAACTTCTTTTTTAAGAAGCCTTAGAAAGCCAAGGCTGCAAGGGGTCAGCATAACATGTTCTTTAAGAAGATGTTATTTTATGCTTTAGTAATTTGCTGGTCTTCTTTTTCCTTATATTTTTGAGTTCCATGTTTTCTCAGCAGTTCTTTAAACTGTTTTATAAGTTCTAGAGACACGCTAATGTGTTTGTTTTATAAGCTTTTCTTTCTGTCTCAGGGAAACACTTCTAGGTTTTAGCTAGAAAGGATCATGGAATTTTAAAATATGAACCTCTCTGTAAATCTTTTGCGTTATTAGAAACCAACGAATTAACTGAATGTGTTTCCTAATCTTATGTGTATAAAATAAAACCAAAAATGTGAATTGTACATTAGATCTTATAACACATAATTTAGAAGTTTCTATGTCAGAATTACATAAAGATGCCTTATTTAATTTGTTTTCTGTTACTTCATATTAGGCTACTTTTTGGCATTTTTACCTGCTTTACATTGACTCCCTTTAAAATCTGTAGGTGATGCAAAATGTATTTGCAAGGTATCACAGTCTAGTATAGTTATAGGTATAGTATTTTGCTTAGTTCATTACATTTTCCCAAAAAATTAAAATCTGGAAGAAAAAATAAAAAAAAAGAAAAAAGGATATACCATAAGGGGATTGTGAAATATATCACATAGGTTTTTAAATAAATCTCTTGTCGTTTTATTGATGAAGGAAAATATGAAGATGAATGAACATTAGTGGAATTTTATCTTGTTTCTCCTATCCTATATAGGATAGATTTTAATTTCTCTCCAGTCCTGTGTAGGATAAGATTGTGTAGTGCTTCACAACTAGCAAGGTTCAGCTTCCTATAAAATAATTTGATAACTGCATGCAATTACTTTGTTTTGTGTATAATGACATATTCAGAATGCTTATATGATGGTGTAGTTGAACAGGATGAGTTTGAATTATCACACTGCTTAGATGGGTAAAACCGGGCATACACCATTGCATATGACATGTAATAGTTAGTACTGCTTTCTGTGTATGCTGTGATTCTGCAGAAGAATATCTCTAGGTATTTTATAAGAAATTACTTAAAAGAAAAGCCCCAATTTTATGGGATTCTTTTCTCATGTAATGGATACGAAAATGAGTATGTCTGAGAGGAAGAGAGAAAAAGCTGGAGAAAAAAAGATCAGTACCCTAAATGCCATTTCTACATGCAAAATGTTAGATTTTATGTCAATATTTCCTAGTCCAATGGGAAATGAGTGTTGTTTATAATAATGGAAGAATTTTTCCTCCTTTACACTGAAATGAAACTAATTTTTAACTCAGTAAGTTTGTGAAAAATTAGATTACAGGACTGTTAAGGCTGATATGCTTAAATACTTCCTGTGTTGTAACTCAAGCTGATACGTTTTTTCCATATGGGAACTAAGGAGGAAATACTTCTCTGGAAAATTTGTTTGTAAAGTTGTCAGGGATATTTTTGTTTCTGTAATACAACTCCATGTTGAAAATACTAAATTAAATCCTGAAGGGATGGATTAATGAACAGAGCTACCACTACTGAAGTTAAGACACGGGCTAAATACAATATATAACTTTCAAGACCACAATGTATTGACTACTTCTGCCTTCTAGAATTTAAAGATATTACCTTATGCATACAGGTGCATAATAATATGACTTAATATATGGAAATGTGCCTATGTTGGACAGTTTTAACTATAACGAATTGTTTAACTTGCATGCAATGAAATGACATCGTTTCATGATAAATTCCTACATGTGCTATATATGTAGTACATAAATCTAAAATCCATTATTTTCGTTAGGTTGTGAAATTGTTAGCTTCGTTCTTAGAGTTTGTAGTGAAGTAATATATCCTCTAATGTCAGAATGTCCTTTGTCTAATAGATAAAATACCTCTATTTAAGAAATTTAAAGGATAATATTTTATAACAGATAATTGTGACCTAGAACACTGTTGTTATTTTTTTTACAGAAGACAAGTCATAACTTTATTAAATGAGTCAGAGTAATGTATAAAACAGGGCATTATAGGCTTGTGAAAAGTAAGTTCTGTGCATTACAATTTCTCTTTGCACAAACTTTTGTACAGTTCTTGTTTTCTTCAAACACTACCCAAGAACTTTGTCATCTCAAATCCTGCCTTATAGACTGAAGAAAGAATACTTTGTGTTTGAAAGAGTAGTTTTGGAATAATAAATAACAACGTGTCTGCAAATTTTGCCTTCATTCTAATGGCTTTTAGCAGTTGCTACCAAAATGTAGGGGCTGTGAAAGAAGATTCCTCTAAGTAATATCTGGCAATGCCATCCCTATCTATGTCTATGCATCTCTCATTTCTCTTGTACATCTTTTCTGTGTCCCGGTCGTGTTAAACATGCTCCCATCAGAGGACTCAAGATAGGAAGTGTCTTTTAGCAGCAGTTTCAGTAAAGTTTCCACTGATTACCTGAATTTCAACACTTGTAACATGCGTAACTTTACCTTTTTCGGCCTCAGAAGATTCACTGTCAAGTTTAGCTGAGTCAGTCTAAGTCTTCTCCACTGCATTTCTGCAGATTTCATAATCCCATAGATTTATCTGTAGATACCAGGTAGATGTGTCCTGCAAGCAGTTCTGATAGATATTTAATTGCCAGCTGTTTGCCTCTTTTATCTGTAGGTAACAAGGGCTAGGTCTCTGTAGATGCCAACCGCCTGCCGTTCCTGTGTGTCATTTGACAAGAACCAAAAGATTCCTTTTCCCTTCTACTTTCCAGAAATGGCTCTGAGCATCTAACCTCCCTTTTCTCTCTTGATTAGTCAAAATGTCACACCAACTTTATCAGACCATATTGTAACCCCGGGGGATAGAGTACAGTTTTCATAAAGAGGTCGGCAGAATGAGATGTTTTGAGTAGTTTGGCTTTGTAGTTAGCACAAAGAGCTCTAAATTTGACCTCAAACATTTATAGCAGCTGTTATAAACAACGAGGAAAAAAAGGGCCGTGTATGTGCTCTTATCTTATCACCTTCTTCAGAAACTTTTTGAGCTTCTTTATATGCTAAGTGATTTTTCCTTCCAGCTCTTACCATATATATACCGTATGTATAGACAGCAGGAGTGGCAGCAGGTTATCGGGGAAGCAGAGAATCACTGCCAGCCGCTGCAGAGCTGCGTGTTGCACGGGAGGAAGGATGCCTGAGCTTCCAGCTGTCCCTGCTCCGAGCAGGAGTTTGCACTGACAGAGCTACTGAGGCTCCTTTCAGTCTATGATCTGTGAAATGTTTGACTGGCAGGGCACAAACAAAGGTTTTGGAATTTCTCTTCTGGAAATCCAGGGTACGTTTTTCACATATAGAGCTTCTGATTAATACTTTCAGTGAAATGAGATTCATTTCAGCTTTTCAGTCGATAAGCAACCTCTTGCAGTATTTGAATTTGCACTTCCATTTATTCATTGTGGTCTCTGAGACTATATTTAAAATAGGAGAAATTGGATATCTGTACTCAGATTTATAAATCCACATTTTTGTAGTGAAAATGACACTACTTTTACTACAGAAATGTTAATCAGAGAGAGAAAAAGAAGAAGCGCTCATCAATCTTAAAAGATATTTTTACATTGAAGAGCTTAAAAAGACATGATTTCAAGAATGCAGATTTGAGGATATTGGCTTGAATAGAAGATTTTGAATTACAAGTTTATATTGTTTTCAAATCAGTTGTATTCTAGAACTTTTAGATCAATATTTTAATTGATATTTTAATAGCCTACAGGGACTTGATAGAGTTCATGGAATTCTTAAAGTACCTCTTCCTGTGATTAGCCTTTATTATCCTTAGCATCATTTCAAGTCAGCAATCTGTCGCTCAGATTAGAACCTTAGAGCAACCTTAGAAAAATCCAAATGTGAAAAAATATCTCTTGACTGTTCATTTAAAGTGAAAGATAAACATAAACACTTTTGTAGATCGCATATGTAGTTTTTTCTCTTCATCTAGCGACAGTTTCTCATGAACTTCACTCCGGTTTGAATGTATTTGAAAAGCATCATGTGTTACCATTCTGCTGTGAATAAGGTGATACCGGTTTCCAAGTGATTTACAAGTGCAGGACAAGAAAAAATGAGAAAGATGATATGCCATGCTCTACCAAAGTGAATATTAGGATGATTCTTTATTTTAGGTCCCACAGCAAAAGTTTAGTATTCTATAAAAAGAAATCCTACTGTATTTATCCCTCAAGTGCCCTTGACTTAATTCTGGTGCCAAATCACTGTCCTACTTCCATTTCCTATTTAATTTCAGCAATAAAATCTTAATGTGTATCTGAAACTGCACTTTATGAACCTCAGTTAATTAACTCTTTGTACCTGAAGATTAACTCTTCATTGTATATGCTTCAGAAGGGGGATGAGACCAGGAGATTGTATTGAGACATAAGCAGCTCCACTCAGTATTGTAGAAATTTGGACAGTGCTTTGATACTTCAGGCAATTCTAAAGTTAACTCAGGCCTTCTAGTGACATTGTGATTTTATTGATACTTTATTGATACTCCAAAGTAGCCCAGAAATGAAAGGTGACTTTTTCTAGGCCTTCTAGGCCTCAGGATGTTTTAACCCATATCTTAAAATCTTCTTACGTTTTATTTCCCATTGCCTGTGTCTGCTTCCTGACTTGAGTCTTCTGGTATTTCTACAGAACACCTCCACATTTGGTAGTTGTTTTACTGCTGTAAGTTTTGATGAAAGTGGTGGTCATCATTCTTCTTTGTCCATTTTACTGCAGTCTTCACCCTAAGCCATTCCTCCATCCAGGGTAGCAACTCTCGAGATCCAAGTGGCAGATACTGACTTGCTTTTTGCTACCTACCCCTTCCTGTCCCCAGACAAAACACAGGATAATCTTTCTTTTGCATCATATTTAATTTCTTCTATTTCAAAGGCAAGACTTCAGAATTTCATAAACAAATATAAATTACTTCTATAAACACCTGTAAAAAGCTATCTCCATATGCTTTTTTTTCTCTTTTGCCTTATGCCTTAGATAGTCTGTTACCCAAAATAAAAATGAAAACTGAACAGACTATGAAATATCACTAAAATGTCAGTGCTTTTTGCTTTTACCGTGTTGAAAAGGTACAAAGCAAGGTTAGAAGCAGATAGTGATCAAAGTAGCCTTTTAACAATCTAGGCTATAATTAAATTAATAATGCGTAATTATTTCTTTCAACATGTATTTTAAAAATACATTATATGTTTTCGTAGTCATTACTGAGATAAGAATCATATGCCTAATAAAACCAGCAGCTTAAAAGAATTCACAGCAGATGGAAAAGAGGACTGTGTTTGGCAAAGCGGGCAGTGTGTATAGAAAGGCCCATTTCTGACATTGGTAAAAAATTTAGAAAGTTAGTCTTTTATTTTATTCAGCACTATGTGATTTTGCAGAGCTCTTTGTTTCTCATTTTAACTTCTGAAGGTATTCAACTATTTGAATAACATAGTATTCAGAAAAGCCCACTCTCTCTTAGAATGTATAAAAATATTGGCACAAACAAATGAATATCATCAATTTAAGGAATTTAAAAGAACCAAATATTAAAATGCAAGGCTGAAATTTATATTAGATAATATAATAATAGTAACAATAATAATAATAATAAAGACATGAGTAATGTTCTTACCCAGATTTCCATTGCATGACAAGCCTTGTAGAATAAAACTAGACAATGGTATATATATGCAGTTTCACCGTCACATTTGAATGTCCTCCTTCATAATACTTTCATCTCTTCACTACATTTATAAATAGTATTTCATTTTTTTCTTCCTTTTCTTTTTGTACTTCTATATATTAAATATACTAATAGGTACAGAGAATTACAGTAATATGAAAAAAACTGTCCGTACAGTTTTTCTTAGTATGTAAATATTTGGGATTTAGTAGAGATTTAAGAATGGGACTTTTGTTGTTTTTCTATAGATCTACATTAGCTGATCCGTAAGTCATAGGAAAGATGTCTCAGAAAACCCTCTGCAACACTGTGTAGAGGGAGCAGATATTCTGCACAGCTATGATATGCCTATCTTCTCATTCTGTTACTCGCAAAATACCGAGCATGCAAATGTCATTTTGGCCATCTTCCTGCACAGTTTAGCATGCTGGACAGCCACAGGACAATCTCTAACAGTATAATCTTTGTAAGGAAAAAGTATTTTCTTGGACATTCAAAAATAATATCCCTGAAATGTGTAAAGCAAATCTTACTTCTAACAAATAAGCTCATTTTTATTTCTAAAAAATTTCCCAAACATCTGTTTCTAGAAGTGTACAAGAGGGAAAAAAATGTTACCTTGTAATTACTGTCTGCCATTCACTTGCCCATAAATTAGAGAAAAGGAAATAATATTTGAGCACAAAGAGAAGGCCAACTTTTGCTTTGTTTGAGCCAGGTTATGCAAGGTATAGATATTTAATAACAATTTTTAGAAGTCTTAACAATGGTGTAGAGTAGGAATCTTGACTGGCTTTTTCTGTAGCTAGGCAATCTATAATTTCTGGGGAGCTTTAGTTATAGTATGAATGTTTTGATCTGGAATATTAAAAAACTGTATTATAAATTCATCTTATGATTCCTAACCATTTTATATGCCTCATTTGCCTGAAGCCTAAAAACACTTAAATTCAAATGCTTGCCTAATGCTAAATTTACCTGCTAAGTTATGAAGAATTATTCTACACTGTATAATAAATAAAAATTATTGAGGTCTGTCCCACTTTTTTTAAGAAGTAACTTTGCCTAAAATTTCTTGCAAAGCAATTTGGTATGCATCAATAAATTACTTACCACTCAATGGAAAATCAAAACAAAATCCAAACGTTTGTTTTTTTATACATTTTTGAGAAATATATTTTGCTACTTTAATATTGAAAAAAAAAGTAGTTAACTCATATTTAATATATGTGCAGATTTATATGGAAGCTTGAAAAGAGACAGTGTATTTGATTTTAATATATGTACAAGTGATCACTTCCTCAAGAAGCAACTGACCAGTAGATAGTCTGAAAAGTAGTAGCGTATAGCTAGATTTCAGGATAATTTTTCTTCTGTCAGTCCCAAGAATACTGAATTGGGCATTTTGAAATGAAAAGTGTTTGACAAAAATGAAGGCTGTATAAATAGGAAGTCCTAAGGTTTTGAGAGTTTCTATGTTTTTCTTCCTGTTTAATAAAAAGAAAATAAATAAGGTTATGTCAGCAAACAAAGGAAAAGAGTCTTGAACCTCTGATATGCAAAACAATTCACTCATTTTGGTATTTTGTCACTGGTATGTATATTTGGGATAAAGAGGTGTATGCCCGTACTTGTTTCTTGTTTATTCATACAATTGTTTTGTCTTAAAATGTTTTTATCTCTTTTTCTATTGTATTTTAAGTAAGCTTTTGCTAAATTGAAATAGTGAAATGCTTCTCCTTTAGGGATGTTATACTTCAATAGTCACCTGAAATGAATATTGGCAATTCTTTTTACATCGCTGCCATACATCTTTCTGCTTCAGGAAGTCTGATGTTAAATAAAAAATTGTTATACTTTCTAACTGTTTTTATTACTTGTTTTGTCAGTAAATAGGTGATTATCTGGTGCTGAAGGGTTATATATATTTTCATATAAAACTAGCAGTCAGACTTAATAACACCAGTGCAGAAAGTTCCGTTTAACAACTTATTTTTCTTTTAAATAGGATAACACACCAAAACAATAGGCTGC
>JAVCKT010009323.1:26643-37783 GCA_032273925.1 Rhynchotus rufescens | reverse complement strand
TTTTTTTTTTTTTTTCTGCAGAGTAACTGAGTTATCGGTAGAATCACTATAGCTCATTTGGATTGTGCGAACATCTTCTTAGTCATTAAAATAATTACTTGTCAATAATTACTTGACAGCTTGATAGTAAGTTAGAATGCCAGTAATCAATTGATATCTAGCAACCAGCAGTACTACTAATGGCAATGATTAAAAGGTTCGTACAATCACGACTGTTTATAGACTAGTTTTCCCTGCAAAGGTCATTGATCATGATCTGCTAGAAGGTGTATTTTTGTTTCCCTTATGTACAGCTTTCCTCATTTCCAGCTCAGTAAATTTTGAATTTCTCGAAGATTTCCAAAATTTCAAAAATTAAAAAATCTATACATTTCCAATACATTTTTGGATCAAGAGGGGCAGAGGAGTAATTGTTCTTAATCCTGGATGCAGTTTTATCTAGTTCATTAGATTTTTTTAATTATTATTTAAGATTGCAGCAATCACACTGTTATTTCACACACTGCTCTCTGTAAGTCTCTTGTCCAACAGCATCCACTGACCCATATTGTCTTTGTTTTATTGCAGCAGAGTTGGACAAAGTTTTATTTCCTCTTTAATATTTTTAATAGCTAGTGGGTTTCTTATGTGTCCAATGTAACTGCAGGAATGGGTCTATTTCAGTGGATGAGATCTCAGTCTTGGTGCGAGGAGAGTGAAACCACTAATGGCAGGGAAAAAAAAAAAAGAGCAATGACTTTTAACAGTATTATGATGGATGATTTTTCTCTCTGGCTCTGCCTCCTGCCTGAACTCTTTAGGAGAGGACAGCGCTGGCACATGCTGCTCTTGTGAGCGATTTGTGGACAGATGTTTCCTGATGTCTCGTCCTGTTTGTTAGTCAAAAAGAAAGAACAAAGATGATAGCTGTAGGGCCTGAAGAACATCCTCCCCTTGCAGTGTCGCTACTGATCAAGGAGCGGAGATGGTGCGAGCAGTGGAGGACCGAGGTCCGATGCCTCTCCCAGCTGGGGAGCTAGCCTGTACAGCCACCCTTATCTGTGCCCCCTTCCAGCAGGTCTTCTAGTGCTTTTCCTGCAGGACGATTCAGGGAGCTGGTAGGAGGGGTGGCTGTGGATTTGGGGAATAGTGAAGACACCCACAAGGATGCCACCAGCATCTGCACATGTGTGGTAGATTCCTACAAAGTGTGCAAGCCAGCCTGGACCATGGGGGACATAGGGAAGGCCAAAATAGTCCATACAGCCTTGTTTGAGGCTCAGAGACTAGCTCTGGTATGTTATCTCCAGTGTTCCTTATACAGCCTCAAAACTGCTTGTGTGAGGATTATTCCAGCTGGTATGAGAGGTGGAGGGCATTTTAATGTACACTGTGGAGCCGGATTGGTAACAGTATTTGGTATAAGCTACCCTGTTTACTTACACTACAGATATACTCCCTTGAGACAATACACTGCTTTTTGTCCTAGCTGTTTACAATTGACAGCTATCTGGTCAAATATGCTTATATAGGACTGATAAACTGATGGCCCTCTGTTGTCTCAGTCCACATAAAATAACCACAGTCGTTGGGGATTTTTGCTAAGTTTCTATCATAATATCAACACTGGTCAATCTACTCTCAAATACTCAGTTGTGGAAACTACAGTTTTGAGAGATTGCCTTTAACTGTCCATCTCCAGAAGCTGCCTCTTCATATAAGCCAATATTCTTTTTCTTTCCAGTGAACCACTATATATTCATTATTATTGCTTTCTGCTTAAAAAAAAAAAAAATCTCCTGTTTCCAAACTTTTACATGCAATTTAGCAAAACAACCTGACTGTTTAGACTTTAAAGTTTTCACAACTTATGCTCTAGCATCTGCTGTGAGGAACAATGCACAAAATAAGTGGTCTGCTATCAGAAAAGCTTAGGCCTGTTTAGCATTCAAAGCAATTAATGACTTTTGAAATACAAACACATGAGTTTTCATCTGACACTTGCTCAGAATTCAAATTGTTCCACATAAAACAAGACATGCCTGGAAAGCACTGACTGTATTTTTGCCCTATCAAAATATCTTGACAGAGATATTAACGTCAAATGAATGATGTTTGAAACAAAGGCCACACATAAAAGCATGATTGATCTGATGGCAGTCAAGTATGTTGAACTGGGTAGGATCTGTGCACTAGCAATTCATTTTTATAGTGCAGTAATATTTAAGTTATAATGGACTGCCGTTTGAGAAATATAACCACATTTTGGAAATCATTTCTCAGTCAAGTACCTCTATATTTAAGCATTGTAGAACAACCTTTCCACACAAATGAGAGATACATTGTTTACAGTACAATGGCCATACAGACTCATTTTCTAACATATTTTTACAGTTTAAGGGCCATTTATGTTATACAAATAAAGAATTATTTTAAGTTCCTAGCCCTAGACAAGTTGACTTACCACTTGTCAGAAAGGTACAGACAACTTTCATGGAAGAGCTTCCCATTTAATCCTCTCATGGGAGTTGGACTCGATGACCTCTAAGGTCCCTTCCAACCTTGGGCATTCTATGATTCTATGATTCTATGTCATCACTAACCTGTCTTTCTGCTCAGATTAGGGAGAAAAAGGACCAACACTCAATTCTAATATATATCCACTGATTCACAGAAACTCCCATGCCACTCTCATCGGCAAGCAGTATTCTTTCTTGCTCCTACATCTTCTTCTTTATTCTTGCTTTCCTTTAAGCTCTTCTGTACTCCTACTCTTCTTCCCTTTGCAGTCCTTTAACTGCTATCATTTGGCTTAGTACCTATGTTATAAAGTAATTCCTAACAACAACATCGCAGTTCTGACCTGCAAGATTTCCACCTCTCTTTCACATTTTCCTTCTTTAATTTTCCTCTCAAGTCTATCCAGTTGCACAGCTTACACTCAGTATTGATTTTTTGTGCTAGTTTTTTAAGTTCTTTGCATCTGTGATAGGTCATAGTACTTCAGAAAACATTGCGTGGTTTTATAATATTGCATGAATATGATAAAAGGAAATCCTGTCTTGACATGTAAGAAGTAACTGATTGCCAGATTCATTTTGCTCTCATTTGCACAGGCTGACGATAGCCTAATTGCTATAACCATGCATATATATAACCATTTAATAACCATGAGGCAGCAGTGCCAAGAAGGCCAATGGGATCCTGGCTGCATCAAGAGGATGTTGCCCACAGGTCACGGGAGGGGATCCTGCCCCTCTCCTCAGCTTTGGTGAGGCCGCACCTGGAATAGTGTGCAGTTCTGGGCTCCCCAGCATAAGAGAGATGTGGAGCTTCTAGAGAGGGTTCAGCGGAGAGCAACCAAGATGATTAAGGGAATGGAACATCTCTTGTACAAAGAGAGACTGAGTGAGTTGGGCCTGTTTTCTCTGGAGAAGAGAAGGTGGAGAGGGGATCTTATCAACATGTACAAATACCTGAGGAAAGAATAAAAGGAAGATAAGGTCAAACTCTTCTTAGTGGTGGTCAGGGACAGGACAACGGGCAATGGGTACAAACTGAAACAAAAGAAGTTTCAACTCTATATGAGGAAGAACTTCTTTACTGTGAGGGTGACAGTGGAACAGGCTGTTCAGGAAGGCTGTGGAGGCTGCTTGAGCGGGGGAGTTGGACAAGATGATCTCTACAGGTCCCTTCCAACCTCAACCATTCTGTGATACTGTGATATTCATAACTCTGAAAGCACCACATCCAGAAGTGCCAGAAAAGGAAGATCCTTGGCAATGGACTTGCATTTGTTGTCTTGTATATAACACATTCCAGCTCCATGATCACTAGAACACATCCACAGCATTCTGACTTTATGTTCTAAGCCCCATTGACCTGTATATTAATATGAAACCAACTTCAACCATGGCTCACTCAATTTGTTTCTGCTTCCCATGACAGAGCTCCATTAATATTCTGCTAAATATTTTTTTCTTGTCCATCTTCAAACATGTCCAACATTTTATATTTCTTCAACAGTCTTCAAAGGGCACAAGGAAGGGTTCTGTTGTTGCTAAGCATGACCTGAGCTTTTTCTCACTTAACTTGAATTAGCAAGTATTCTAATCCTTTCTTGCAGTTTTCTTCCTATATGTGCAATGGAGGTAACGAAAATTTCATTTTCTAAGGAGAGTTTCTCACTTTTGCAGCACATTTAGCACATATTTATACTTAAAGGGGAGAATTCAGATTCAGACACCTATATTTAAATATCTACAATGGAGTTGACTATGTTATGTGGATGCTTCAGCTCCTATAGTAATCACAATAGACAGCCAAGACAGAATTGTTGAAGAAAGGTTTCAATAAACTGGCTGACTTTTCATTAATATATCTGTCAAACAATATACATTTGATGTAAAATACTTATATCTTCTAGTTTAGAAATAGACTGTATTGCCAGTCTAGTTATTCATATAATGAAATAAGACTAAACATTGTGAGAAATCTAACTATATATATGAATAATACCTACTTTAATGCAATTTAGGCTGAAAATGACCTCCTGACTCCAGTTCTGCTTTGTAATGTTGATTGTACAGGATAGAATATAATTTATTAACATTTTGTCTAGATTAGGATAATAAGACATATTTCAAAACTGTTAGCTAATCTTTATTACTCCACTTGATTCTTTGAAAAATGCTTAATAACAGGGTTAGTCCAGCTGTATATTAACTGTAATTAGGTAGTATTTATTTTCTTAGTTTGGACAAGTCTTTAGAACAAAGAAGATTAACAGGACTTTCCATGAGCAATAGAATTACTGAAGCTTGTTTTCTACATATTTGTGTGCAGTGGTTGACTTTTCAGTATCACTCTGTTAGGCACTCAGAAATAACCTGTTCTAGGGGATGGGGATCCATGCAAACAATGACAGTTTTGAGACCTCCAGCTGCAGCCTTTCTCTCTGCCAAGGCATGTATAGTGCCCCTCTATGCAATTTTCTGTACTCATGAAATTTTTAAGAACTGCATGACCTTTCCTGCAGTTTCAAATTTGTCTGAAGCTGTCCAGAAGTAATTAGAAAGTGTAGACACAAAGGCAGCCACATGTTCAAAAGGGATTGTTACCTAAAACCACATTTATTTAGGAGATAGTCCAAATATTATTTGCAAACAACCTTTCGAATAAGCAGACACTCCACTTTAACCGTACTTGTTACAAGTGCATTACAAGTGTTCTTGTAATGAATGTAATGAACATTTGTAATGAACAATTACAACAATGTCTGTTGTAATGAACAACAGACACATGTAAGAGCTTCTGCTCAGGTAAGAAATGGCTGCAGGAGCTATGGGAAATGGCTCAGAATTTTATCCTTTTCTCTTATGCACTGTGATAAACAATAGTAATAAACAGGAAAGGGACATAATAAACAGAATTAACCCTCCAAACTGTCAGTTCTACTTCAGCCAATTAACCTTAAAGAAAAAAATGAGACCTTTCACATTTCTAGAAGGATAAGTGACTGAGCACACAGTAAGAAATAGAGCAGCTAAATTAGATGGATCAAGTATTGGTTTTCCTTATTACAGATAAGCATCAGGCTGTGTTTTTTGATGATATATTTTAGATTTTATTCATGTTTCCAGCTGCTTTGACGCAAAGGACAAAAGGGCTCTTTATTAAAAATAAATAAATGCTAACTTCTCAAAATGACCACAGATTTATCTCAAGAAGCATTGTATGTTCTGTGCTTCTGCACAGAATGAGCAAAGCTGCAAAGGATAAGTAGCTTTGAATCTCATGAGGAGGAATACAACATATCTTGTAATAGGGTTTTTTTATATGAAAAAGTAGTAATTTTAATAATTTCAAATTATTTGAGGAAGACAACATTTGCATTGTAAAATTTTATTTTACAATTTTGTCAAATGTCCTCCTTTCTCTAAATGCTAGTAGGTGGTTGGAATTACTCTTTGATCAATTATGAGAATGCAACTGAAATATTCCACTCCTTGAGTTCTTCCTAGGGGTAGATGGTAAGTGGATCAAGAATTTATGGGTAAAGATTAAAGGTCAGTCTAATATAGGTGATACTGATATGGATATTTGCTACAGAACTACTTGGTTAGGATGAGGAAGTAGATGAAACTTTTCACAGACAGCTGAAAGTAGCCTCACAACCCTGGTTTTCAAGCATGACTTTACCTGCCCTGATATATGATAATGAAGAAGGGCTTCTTTAAATACATTGATAATAAAAGACTATGGAAAAATGTAGGCTCAGCTCTGGTCTGCTGCGGTTCAGAGGAACCTCAACAGGCTGGAGAGATGGGCACAAGGCACCCATGAATTTCATGAAGTTCAGAAAAGGAAATAAAAAGCTCTGCACTTAGGGTGAGGGAAAAAAAAATAAATAAAACATGCATCAGGACTGGGGACTGACCTGCTGGAAAGCAGCTCTACAGAGAAGGACCTGGAAGACCTGGGGACAACAGTCAATTGTGAGCCAGGAATGTACCCTTGTGGCCAAGAAGGCCATTCCCTTATTCTGGGTTGCATTAGCAGCACATTGAGGGAAGTGATGCTTATCCCCTACTCAGCATTTGTGAAGTCACATCTAGAGTGTTGGGTTCGGTTCTGGGCTCCTTAGCACAAGAAAAACCATGGAAATACTGGAACAAGTCCCAGGAAGGGCTACTGCAATGAGTAAGGGACTAAAACATATCTTTCATGAGGAAAGGTTGAGACTGTTTGGTAAGGGGAAGAGAATACTGATAGGCGATCTTGCCAATGTGTATAAGTATCTGAAGGGAGGGTGTAAAGTGGATGGGACCAGGTTCTTCTCAGAGGTGCCAAACTGTGGTACAAGAGCCAACAGGCACAAACTGCAGCACAGGAGGTTGTGTCTGAACATGAGGAAAAAGATTTTCCTTGTAAGTGTGACAGAGCACTGGAACAGGTTGCCTGGAGAGATTGTAGAGTCTTCTTCCTGGGAGATCCTCAAAAAACATATAGATAGGGTTTTCAGCAATGTGCTCTAAGTGATGCTGCATGAGCAAAGTGGTTAGGCTAGATCATCTCCAAAGGTCCCTTCTAATCTCAACCATTCTTTGATTCTGTCTTTCCATGAAAACACTCATTCTTATAGCTAGAGAAATCTCTATGGACTAATTTCATAAACTGGTTGTTTAATACAAGGTAAAAAAATAAAACAAGAAGAAATCTAATGGATTAGATATGTTTAACATGACTAGAACTCATGTATCATCACTACAGTACAGTAGCATTCCACTTTTAAAGGTCCCGCTTGCTCATTATTATCTGACCCAATAAGATTTCTGCTGCTCACAGAATAACACATTGAATAGAAAAGTGGAAAGGCACCCACGTCAAAACAGACTCGCCTTTCAAACGTCACATCTCTAGGAGATGGGAGCTGTAACTCTGTGTCAAAGGCAGAGGAGGTTATCGAACCTGAGTGTTCTGCATTTTGGAGAGTTACTCTATAAAATAGCAAAAAATCACATGAGCAGCACATCACCAGCGTTATTCTTAAACAGTTGATTTTGTGCTGACTCTGTATCTGTGAAAAGGTAAAGTTTACTTACTTGCTGAGCTTAGTAGACTAGACATCCAGATAAGGCTTGGTCATGAAACAATGGCTGGGAGAAGTCTAGAGAAGAACTTTAGGGAATTTTACTAGAAAAATAAGGATATTTGTCATGTTAGAAAATCAAAAATTCTGTATTACCTATCTAAAATCCCCTTTATACATAGTTCAGGCAGCTTTGCGGATTTAACCTCATGCTTTTTTTTTTTTTTTTCATCCAACATCCATTTAAGTTCACCTACCTCATAAATGTCCACCTACTTTAGGAAGCCTGACTACACTGATAAAAAGAAAATGTTAGTTCCAATTATACTGATATGTATTACATCTGTTGCAAAACCCACTCGTTGTGCACAAAAGTCTATCAAAATTTTTGAAATATATGTTTCTCCTTTCAGTTCTGAATGAATGCTTTAGACTGGTTCTGCCTGCTTTGCAGTTTGTTCAAAAATTACCTTATGCCATTCTTGATTCTTAATTTAGTAATCATAATCTTCTATAGAAAGGATGTTTTTCTTATGACATGAGAACCATGCATGTCATATTGATGCTTCAGGATTTTGTCTCCAGAGCTGAGGGAGGAGGCTTCCTATATTTTCTGAATTTGATTAGGGTTGGAATTCAGATAAAGACAGTTTTGGCAAAGCTTTCTCTTCTCTTTATTCCTTATTTAGTAAATAAAACCTGCAGAATGTGGAGACATTGCTATCTCTTCTAAAATCATTGGCTTTGCTGTACTGAACTGGAATTGAGATGTACAGACCAAAGGAAACCTAACAAAGCAAAAACAATTGCTTTTGGAAAGCAGCAACTAATTTTTTTTCAAACCAAGTAACTCTATCTGCAAGTTAATAACAGCATTAAAGATCTGTTGAAGCTTTGCAGAAAGCTATACAAGCTGTTTTGTTAAAAAATAATCTATTTTTCTAATCTTAGACTGTGTGTCTCCTTCAGAAAGATAGGACTGAGCAAATCAAAACACAGGGCTAGATACAGGCAGGGAATCTATCTGAGGAAAAAAATGAGATAATTTTTATGTTAAGCAGAGGGTATGCAGGCTTAGGTCATTTCTGTACTGCCTGGTGCAGCACAACATAGCTCATGAATCAGAAGCACTGTAGCAGCTGTAGTGCTCAGTTACACAAGGACTATTGAGGACTAAGCTCAATATTCCTACCTACTAGAGGACTACAACAGATACACAGCTACAGACACACAGCTACAGGTCTGTATCTGCTTTTATAAAAATAGGTCTTTATAGGTATACATAACTGTTGAAAAATAAAAGTTTTTCTAAGGAACTAATACTCACATTCCAGGACTTTTCTGAATTTATTACTGACAGAACTCTGTAAAACAAAACAATTCTTTTGTGCAAGTGTTTGCTCCCATTATGATTAAATGTAAAGTTAAATGATCTTTTCAAACACTGCTTTTTAAGTTCCAGGAAATATTTCACACTCAGTATGGAACTGCCAACAGACAAATAGTTTTAGAATGGATATGCACAATAATATTCTGTAAAGCTCAGTTAAATTAAATATTTCTTCTAGCTTTATCCTTGGCACTTATGGGTGATCTGTGGTTGGAATATACACAGATATAATTTGAAAATACACTTCTGCAATTATGGCTCCTCCTATCATTTCTTTTTTGTCCTGCTGAGTTTAGGTAAAGACTTGCTGACCTGTCATCAAACAACAGGGCATATACAATTGTTGTGAAGTAAGTTATTAGCAGGGATGCTAGTGTGGAAAGACAGTCTTAATGTTTCATTCTTTGAGCCTTATGTTGGAGATCTTTGCCTGCTGCAAATCCATTCGAAGGAACCCATAAAAGACTACTAAGATTACTCAGAATAAAGCTCATTGTCAGTGTTTTTACCTCTTTTTTAGAAGCAGAAACATGTAACAACTGAGAAATTAAATATAGCTGAAACTCAATGTTTTAAGCCTACACACTACATATCATAAATACACAGAAGTGCACATTATTGTTCCTAATGTTACACAAACGGCTGTGGAAATGCAAGTGGAGAGGTAAAACCTAGTGCAGCAAGCAGGATGAGGAGTGGTACATGAATATATTCAGGCCACCAAGGACCAATGAACCAATCCGTGAAAAGACAGGTTCTGGAATATGAATAATAGTTCCTTAGAACTGTCAGCAGTTATGTGTATCTATACCGATCTATTTTTATAAAATTAGTTTTTAAATGAGATAGGACAGAACACACCAGCTGCTGATACAAAGCTCTTTTGAATAATCTATTCAATATCAATCTATCTAATAGATATAGATATTATCTATATCTATTATCTATCTAATATCTAATACTGGTCAGCAGTAACAACTGAGAAGCAAAACTGCTTCAAATCCATTAGTAAGGATTTTAAGGAAGAGCCTTAGCTCAACCCTATTAAGCTGAAGGCCTAGAAAGCCCTTATATTAACTTTTTCATCACACCGAAGACCTGATTCCCTGCTTATGAATCAGCCTAGTATCAAAGAAGAATATTTAGATGGGGAATGACTCATTAAAAATCTCTAAGTACTGACTTCACTGATGTAGAAATATAAGTGAAAGCCAGAAAGCTCATGGACTGTCTGCATGTTTTAAAAATTAAGTCAGTGATCTCTGATGCTTGTCATGAAAAATCAGACTTTAACCTGTGACCTTGTGAATGGACTTCCTCCTCTTCAACTTATGAATATTAACCATGACAAATGGGCTAAATACCATTTGGTTGGAGGATAGACGGTGAGAAGAAGCATTAGAGGATGGCCTTAAGTTTAAGGCATGCAGTTCTCAGTTTGCCTGGGGTTACTGTTCGTCAGTTGTTTTCTCATTTTTTATTTTTTCAAGAAACCACAGTCCGGAAGGTACTGCCTTCTTTGTCCCTTGCTGACTTTTTCCCATAAGTGGCAAAACATATTTAAAGAACTTCCTGCCTATTAATTCAACTCTCTTTGAATACTGTGAAATTCTGGCAGCAGTTATCTTGGGCTTAAACAACACTTGGAAAGAGTAAATATTTTGCTTTTGAAGAGCACTAGTTTGCACCAGTCTCAGAGAGATGCAAGGGCTTTCTGCTTTCCTTTTTTTTTTTTTTTAAGTCCCTTAGATTATTTTACATAGTGCATTTATTCAACACATTATCATAATATTTTATGCATTAAAAATGTCATAAAACATATGACAACTAGAGGCTATCCTCCTAAGTCATTTGATATTTTCCTTAAGGATGTATTTTAGGCATTAAAATTAATAGTAGCAACGTTAAAATTAAAGTGCTGCAATGAATCTGTGCCTTAATATATTTTGTGCTCCCTAAAGGGACATATTTAATTTATATGAATAAATACACCTAAAGATACTCAAGACCTTCAAGTCTGTGAAACTGAAACTCCAAAATAACCCTGCTCCCCCAAACAACTGACTCCAGTGGAAAGAGATTCTCACTGACTGCAACAGACATTGATTCTGGCTTTGTGCAAAGCTGATATTTCAGGAAATACCACTGAAAACAGTGGTAGAATGTTGGCTAAAACTGTC
>JAVCKT010009323.1:0-26633 GCA_032273925.1 Rhynchotus rufescens | reverse complement strand
TGTACTGATTGCCTTTGGAATGCTGTACCATGGGACTTGAGCACCTAATTTCCATTATGGGGAGCATAGGATTAGACCTCCCTTTCTGTTACACAAACATAAACTGTGGGGATCTGTGGAAAGTCTTTAAGCTTGTACGGAAACATTTGTCTCCATTGCTTAAGCCACTAAACATTTACTTGTGTTTTAGATAGAAACATATGAATGTTACGGTATCCTACCCGCCTTGAGTCTGTTTATTTCCTTGCTCTTAAAATACCCACCCTTCGCTAGTCTTCATTTTCCTTTTGGATTCAATATAATACAGCCAATCTTTATTGGTTTAAGTAAAAACTGTCAAGATTCATGTGATTCTATGGATGCCATCCTCTAATTTGACCACACACATGTATAGCTGTAAAAGAACGTATCTAAGCATCCACATCCAAACATCTTGTCTACACTGCCTTTAGAGTATGCAGGAAGTAGAAGTAGTTAAATTACTCTAACTCCATTTTAGGAAGAAATGAATCACTCCTTAAAAGGGCATCTTTCTCTCTAGTATAGATAACTACACTGCCAGTGCTTAATTTTAGCAACTATTCTATGTAATATATGCCTGACTGCTTTTCCATGCCATAGGGTACAGTGTCTTTCCCTTTTTCCCTTTCAATATTGGATTTTTTTCTTCTTTTCTCTGGCAAGAGCCCTTTTCTGTTTACAAGACTTGCCAAACATAATTTAGTGTAACATATCTTGTAAAGTGGGGTCTTGTCGATATGAAAGCATTTTGCCTGGGGCAGACTGTTGTAAAACAATTCCAAACAAAATCCCGAGGTTCTTTCCAGCTGCCAACTACTTGAAATTTCAGGTTCCTAATTGACAGAAATTATTTCAACGCATCAAAGGCCTCAAGAGTTCCAACAACAGAAGCCTTAGTATCCTGGCAGTGGGTTGTTGATAACTGCCTTTTTATCTAACTATTTCTCTCTCATAGGGACATTAGAAGTTAATGACCTGACCCTAGACACTGGGACTTATAAAAGAATTATTCTACTTGTCAAGGCTTCATCAAAGATCAGCTCTAGGATCACTTTCCTGATCAGACAGTGTATCCTTTCAGGGTATCTGCTTGCACAGTTCAGCATCTTATGAGAAACTGAACAGTTCTGCACCTTGATTTGTTTGAAGCCTGTTGCCAAGAACAGCTCTTCATTGATAGCAGGCAGCTTGATGAGCAGGCAGACAGTGATTTAAGAGATTTAAAAAGATTTAAAAGTGCCATTATGTGCCAAGATTTAAAAATGTTGCCCTGACAGCATTTATGAAAAAAAATCATAGGCTAATAGGCTATAAATCAAAGCAAAAATAGATAAAGAAACCTTAAATATACTGATTATTGTATCATGGAGGGTGGCTGGATAGAACAAAAAGAAAAATCAGAGGCATAATGTGAATCACTCCTTTGTGCCGTTTTAGACTTTTGTTTGTCATGTAATTAATATAATTAACTTTTCTATAGGAGAAGAACAATTAGTATTGCTGATAGTAGCTAAAAGTAAACTCTGATGGCAGCAAACGAACCATGAACATCAGGGGATTGGCATTTTTTGGTAAACAAATGACAGTACCATAAAGCAGGGTCTTTAGTAAATAAAAGGCATGTCATAATTCAGAGTAATTTCTGTTTCCTGCATGTGCAAAAATGCTGGGAAACCTTGTAGAAAGTGATTCTCTTTCAGTTTTGTAACCAGAAGGTCATTTTTCAGAAACTAGTCTTTCTATACAGTGTCTTTGGAAAGTATAGATTAAACAGCAGCAATATCATAAAAATATTTTTTTAAAAAAGTAATGTAAAGCACACTGGCATCCTTTCTAAATCATCCATCTGCTCAAAAGCCTAAACCTTTTCTGACTGATGAATGTGCAACTTGTATTAATATTTAACTTTGATGCATTAAATAGTAAAAGCAAAGTTCAATCATGTACTCTTTCAAAATATTTTTCCACAGACAAACATGATATATATAAAATATCAGAATATAAGCATATATATAAAGTTCATAATTATCTTATATTCAACAATTATTTATATATGACATTTTTTTCTTCTGTTAAGGTGAATTTGAATTAGTACTATGTTTAATTCAAATAAGGGCTTTCTTTAACATGTCTTTCCATCTCTGGTTGCCATAAGTAAGTATTTAGATTAGTTCAAACCTTTTGAAATCATGGACTATATCTAACTTATTTGCTTAAAATGTTTATATTTCAGTATTGGAGATGGATATTATGAACATTCAAGGAATATATCTAAAGAAAATATGCAAGTCATTTTAATTTAGTTTTATAAAAACTAATTTTTTTGGTTGTTTTTGTTTTGTAAAACTGAGCCTAATGGCTCCTTTTGAGGTCCACATCTCCCTGAGTATGTCCCTGCATATAAACATAATGTATATCAGTACATTTAGAAATCCCATGTAAACATGGTATTAGGTATAAAATGTTTCATGTTTCAATGGACATTTATGTGGGCTTTTTATATTCTTTAAAACATTCCATGTGCGTGTGAACTGACCTCTAAAATCCATATTATTTCAAAATCAGGATTGCAAAATGTTATTAATTCAGTAATTTGCCCATAACATGGGTATTTTTTTTTTGTTTGATTTCAAGTAATGCTTTAGTGCTATCATTAGGATCATAGAATCATAACCATTGGAAAAGACCTTCAAGAGTCCAACCATAAACCCTTCAACACTATGCCTACTAAACCATATTCCTAAGTACCCCATCTACACATATCTTGAACACATTCAGGGATGGTGACTCCACCATTTCCCTAGCAGTCTATTACAATGTTTCACCACTCTTTCTATGTAGAAATTCTTCCTAATGTCTACCTTGAACCTCCCTGGTGAAACTTGAGTCCATTTCTTCCTGTCCTATCCGCAGTTATTCTGGAGAAGAGATTGACTCCCACCTCACTACAGGTATCTTTCAAGTAATTGTACAGAGCAATAAGGTCTCCCTTGAGCCTCCTCTTTTCTAGACTAAATAACCCCAGCTCCCTCAGCCACTCCTTATAAGGTCTGTGCTTCAACTCCTTCACTAGTTTTATTGCTCTTCTTTGGATGCTCTCCAGCACCTCAGTGTTTTCTTGTAGTGAGCGGCCCAAAACTGAACACAGTATTTGATGTGTGGCCTCACCAGCACTGAGTACAGGAGAATGATCACTTCCCTTGTCCTGAGGCTACACTGCATTGAGGTACAAGCCAGAATGCCATTGTCCTTCTTGACCACCTGGGCACACTACTGGCTCATCTTCAGCTGGCTGTTGACCAACACTCCCAGATACTTTTCTGCCACACTGCTCTCCAGCCTCTCTGCCTCAAGCTTGCAGCACTGCATGGGGTTATTTTAACAGAAATGCAGGATCTGGCATTCAACCCTATTGATCATCATACAGGTGGTCTCTGTCCATTGATCCAAACTGTCCAAATTCCTTTGCAGAGCGTTGCTACCTTCAAGCACATCAACTCTTCCTCCCAGGTTGGTGCCATCTGCACCATATCTTTTTCTGCACTCCATAGGTATCTTCCAGCTCTGGAGGCCAAGTACCTTGAGGATAACTAATGTGTATGTTACAGAGTGAGGCAAAGAAGACATTAAGTACCTGAGACTTATCCTCATTTTTGCTTATAAAGTTCTCCAACACATGCAATAAAGGATGGAAATTCTCCCTGGCCTTCTGCTTCTCGTTAATGTATTTGTAGAATCATTTTTTTGTTGCCTTTTACAGTGGTTATTACTCAGATTGAGTTCCATCTGAGCTTTTGCCTTTCTAACTTCTTTGCTACATACCCTAGCTACTTCCAGGTACTCTTCCTGAGTTGTCTGCTCCTTCTTCCAAAGCTGGTAAACTCTTGTTACAGAACGTTAGCAATAGTTCTCTATTCAGCAGGCTAATCTTCTTTCCCTCTGGCTAGTCTTTTGGCAGAAGCTGAAAGCAAAACACACAGCACCCTCCAGTTGTGCAGTATTGGTGAACTGAGAGTTGTCAATGGGAGTGAGCTGAGAAGGCACTAGGCCTCTTTAATAATGGGATAATCAGTCATTTGAGAACTGTAATTATTTACAATCCAACAACATTTCACTAAGCTCAGACACCAGGGAGGATGCATAGCAGCCAGGGTCAAACACAGGCAGGCCTGAATTCAGAATAGGCTTTCAAAGCCAATCAGTTCAATCTGATGAAGAAAAAGCTACTCTGCTTAGTGGAGCATATTCAGGTACGAACTTTTTTGAACATTTGAACAAAAAATCTTTGTGCTTAGTAAGTAATTTACTCTGAGTTAGGAATTAGACTGTATTTCAGTGCCATGTTTAGTAATTGTATGAAAGTGATTTCCTGCCTACTGATTTTGGCTTTCAGTCTGATAGTTTGGTAAAGCACATATTAACACCAAAAAAATACCCCTTGATATAAATTAAAAATATTTTTAGAACAGGTAATGATATGCTGACTATTAAATTATGCATGCAGCTCTTCTCTGTTTTAAATGTCAATAGGTCTGTAAACAGCTCACCCTTCTCCAGTGACTGTCAATTTGCAGATAGGTTTTGCAAGGAAAGATAGTCCGTAATATGGATCTGTAGCAGGACCTGAAGCACAATGAATCAATGTTTTTCCTCCCTGAAGGCATCAATGCAAGCATTGATGTGAGGCACATCAAAAGAAAGCAATACCTAGAAATCAGAAACAGTTATTACTTTGCAGGTTAACTGCAAACAGAAGAAAAGGATGTAATATGAAAGCAAGCCAAAACCAAACAGCTGAATGTTTCAGGCTAAAATATTTTATTTACTTACTATTTAAAGGTCTGATAGAAGCATCAGTCAGTTAAGCAGCTGCCTTAACTTCACATACTCACTGAGTAAATTATCACCTGCCTCACACTCAGGAAAATAGAATCGTCCCTCCCAGGAGATTTGGAGACTTTGTGTGAGTCTGCAGTAGGCTTTCTCTGGAAAGGATTCAACTACACTAATTATCCATGATTAACTTTTACGTTTCTGCACTGAGTGGCTATGTAAAATCTATCTAAGAGAATCTGGAACTGCACTTCCAGATACTGCTTGCTCAGAGCTTCCAAGTACAAAGTCTGAACTCCTTAATATTAATCCTTTAAAACTGTTTGCCTCCTTGTCCTATAAAAGAGGACAGAAAGAGGAACAGAAGGGGGAATGTCTCACACCTAGAGCAACTGCTGGTACCTAGAGGTGCCCAAAAGATGTCTGTCAGTGCCCACAGCGCATCAAGAGACTTTGCAACATCTCTTCTCCTCCAGTTTGATTGCAGGCACTCAAGACCAGCATTGGCACAACACTCATGTAATGTGGGTTCAGGCTGCTGGGAAAGAGCAAAGACGAAGCAAGTTAGGCCTGTTTAGCTTGGCGAAGAAAAGATTGAAATGGCATCTTATCAACATGTACAAATACCTGAGAATGTAGAAAGGATGGTGCTAAACTCTTTTCAGTCTTAGGCAATGACAGAACAAGGGGTAATGGGTGTAAACTCAAACACAGGAAGTTTCATCTCCATGTGAGGAAGAACTTTCCTGTGAGGGTGACAGAGCCCTGGAACAGGCTGTCCAGGAGGTTATGGAGTCTCCTTCTCTGGAGATGTTCCAAACCTGCCTCAATGTGACCCTGTGCCATGTGCTCTAGGTGTCCCTTCTTTAGCAGAGAGGTTGAACTAGATCATCTTTAGAGGTCCCTTCCAGCCTCAACCATTCTGTGATTCCGTGTGATTCTGTGAAAGAGCCATATGAGGAAGAGCCTTGTTATATAAAAAGTGAGGAGAAGCCTCGTTTGGGGGCATCTCCTGGACTAGGGTCCCAGCCTGTGGTTGGGGACTCAGGGAGACCTTCAGCCTTGCACTCCCAGTCCTGGCCCAAGGACTTGCCTTCCTAGCTTAAATTTGGGCCTGCTCCATCTCTGTGGACTTGTCAGGCAACTGAGTACTCTTGGCTCGTTGCTGTTACCAGAATGCTATGCTCCATCAGTTAGAGTATTGGGAACTTGGATCTTTGTTCATGGGTCTCTGCCCTGCCTGCCTTGCTGCTACCCACAGCCCCAAGCTCACCTTCTCTGAAGAGAGAGAAGGCCTTCTTGCAGGCCAAGGTACCTGTCCACATCATGGGGTTTATGTGGTCATACCTTCCAGACTGCTATAGTCTTTATACTCAGGACCACCACCTGGGCAAATGCTTTAATCACTGTTTTCACAAACAAAAACAAATAATAATAAAAAAAAATCAGGAGACAACTTCCCTTCTTCAAAGAGAAGGTTTAAAGAGAAAGGCATAAACCATGGAGTGAGCGTCAGATACTAATCTCACTCACAGATGTGCCTTGATGGATGAATCTGCAGGTAGAGAGAAGCCCTGAGCTTCTCATCTTGGTCCTGCAAGTGACAGCCTGGAAGAACTCATTCTTCTCCTCTGCTTCCATGCTGTTTTTCTCTCTTAGCCTGGATCGCAGCAAAGGCCCCAGTTCTCATCCTAGGCCTAATGATTGTGGATATTACTGCAAATCCTACCCGGCAAGTCCACGGCCTCACTTGCCGAATTGTTGCACAAGTCTAGGTAACCAAGACATTAAGAGCCAAAAAGCTTCAGAAGAGCTGAGGTTTGGAGTGACTTTTTATCAGCATGGCAGTACTAAATGCCACAGAGTAGTGGTATGAACTATACCCAAGAAGTAGTGGAGGCTGCTCTTCTCTTTTCTCCCTCTCACAGAGGCAGAAAATTGTTCACAGCAACACAACATGGTGCAATTTAAAATAATGCATTAACACAAAGTACGTCTTGGCAGCACTAAGGTGTTGCGATTACATTTATGACAGGACACTATCCACAAGTCTGTCTTAACTAGAAGCAAGGACATTATGCATGCATGATTGGTTGATATTTAAACTGCTTTTTGTTAGCAGCTCAAAGTAATATAAAGAGCAAGAATATGTCATGAAAACATAGCTCCCATGTATAACGAGTCAAAAGAAAATGTACAATTGGCCGTGAGTACTTGAGGGACAAGCATTGCGAAGGGGCACATAGCACTGAATACCTGCTGTGACCAAATCTGCACAGCAAAGTCAATTTAATTTCACACATTTAAAGCTTAGCACTCTTGCTATACTTAACAGAAAGTCATATACAGAACAATTTGTAGTCAGCGGAATCTGAAATTACATAAAATAATTCCTTTTTCTAAACCCTATCAGCATATTTAGAGCATAAATATAACCTGAATTTACAGTGTAAATCTTAAGAGATAAATTGGGGAGATTTATTTTTACATTGCTTTAATAACAGCTCCACTTTAGGTTTTATACGCATTGGCTTTGATTTCTTTTGGTGAGTGTTATATTTTAAGCATTTTTTTTATACACTGCTTTTTCAGTCAGCACAGACTTGAGCTTGGAACAGAAAAACGAAGCTACTGTAGCATCAGGAATAGATAAGAAAAAAACATAAGTTCTGTGCCATCATTGCCAAATAGTCCCTCCAACAACTTCCCTTTCAACTGAAACCACAGGAAAGAAACCAGAGAAAGAAACGCTGGTGTCTCTGGGAGACCCAGGACAAAGACACAAGTCTGTGCTGATGAGACCTAGCTGACCCTTTTCAGTTCCTCCAGCTGTTTTTACGAAAGTTCAGTGACTGAAATCTTAAGGAAAGTCAGTAAGTCAAAACAAAAGCAGAATGAATGCTCATTCTATATCTGTTAACAGGAAAATATTTAGCTAAAAGGACAGGTGACATTTTTATACACCATTCAGACTTTGATCTACAACAAAGGTTGGTGCGTAACTGATGACTTCAAACATTGCCAAGGTAGCTTTTCATTGCTTTCCATATGGCCTCCTCCTCTCTCCCAAGTAATTTAGCAAACAGCAACTCACAAGAAAACTTGACAGCACAAGAAATCCAGGTTGGAGCCTGGAGTTTCACTTCTTTTCACTGGAGTAGATAGCAATGCTGCAATTCCTATCTAGCAAAAGCTTGGACTTAAGTCACATGAGGTAGTCTTGGGTTCTGTGTCACAACAAATCTCAGGTGAAATTATATTTCTTGCAGAAGTAAATGCAAGATGAACACATTTAAATATATATAGTTAAGGAATTCTTCTACAGCTGAAGTAGAGGGAGGATTTGAAGCATAATCTCAGCGCTTTTCTAAGATAAATCAGATGTTCAGAGAACTTCCTGAAAAAAATATACCATTAGGCGATAATTAAATTAGGCTTAGCTCAGCTCCCTACTATTTGCAAACAGCTTGGGCAATGCAAATATGTACAAATGACTGTGCTATTGCATGCTGCATTGAGCCTTGGCTTCATAAACTTCCCTGCATTACATTTTGCTCAAAATACTGCAACTGCTACCGACAACAATGAAACAGAACTAGACAAATACAGCATTTTTTACAATGTCAAGCAGATTCTTCTCAAATATTGTGTGAAGGGTTTGCAAGTATCAAATGTCTCTGCAAACAGAAGGACACAGGTCTTGTTTAAAGTAAAATTCAAATGCCTTAGATGCATGTCCCGTGTTTGCATGTCCCTGTAAACACAAAGATATTGCTTTCTTGTCAACAGCTTCAAGTTCTGAAGTTGAATCTGCTTCTATATAGTGAATACTTAAGGAGTTTTAATGAATACTGAATGACAAATGGAAGGCTTCCCATCTCTCTCATGTTTCTATTGGCAGTGGTCATGTATATCCTGGAAATTAATAGCAAGTTCCTTTCTGAGATGTAATTACTCATCTGATACATGAAATTAAGAAATCAACATACAGCTATAGGAAATCCCTAGCACTTGTGCTGATTCCTGTCACACCATGCTATGCATACCAGTTGCTTTCCTTGTCTGCACCATCATTACTACTGCTGATTTCATTTAAATTAAATTATTATTTGACACAAGTACTATGTGAAACAGATCCTACAGTCTGCAATTAACTGAATTCCTCTATGAATTATAGATCTGTTTTGACATAGGAAGCCATCAGGCAGTTGAAGATAGGGATGTATTTTTATGGTTTATTGGCTTACTGGGTGTGTGCCCACAACAACACTGTTAGTGTTGCAAAGCTTTGATTGAGGTCAATGGCAATTATCCATTCTTTTTCTTTTTTTCCCAAGTGAAATTAGCCTCAGGTCTAATGTGGAAATGATTTAATATTTTGAAATATGCCATTGAATTATGCTATCTGGTCATTAGGGAGCAAGCCTACTAACTACTAATATAGTCAGAAATATAGTCAGATTGAAGTCTGAAGAAAAAGGAAAAAGAAAATATGTGCCTTCTCTTTCAATTATACATGGAGCATATTTTACCACAGAAACTTAAAATTTATAAACTTTTTTTTTCTTATTAAATCATATTTTAACTAGAGAAAAAAAAAAAAAAGCAAAAAGCAGCACTTCCACAGCTTTTCCCACAGCTCAGATAAGCCTACTGTCCATAGGAATGTCACTCACAATTGCTAAAAATTACAAAATCCTTCCTGTAGGACTTTCAGTTCTCAGTTTTGCAAAAAGTGCAACTGAGAAATAAGTCGTATCTCAGTAAAAATGCTAGCTGATAATCATTCTTACTCCCACAGGTAATTACTCCTCGGCACAGCAGTATATTTGGGCAAAAATAAAATAATTATATTGGAAAATATTGAAGGTAATAGGCAACTTAGCAATGAAGAAAGAGAATATATAAACTATTTTTCCAGTCCAGTCAAGCTTACTGATTTAAGTCTGATCTTTTGATCAATCATTCTTCTATACAAGGATTTTCAATCCTTAGTGGAAAAAAAATAGAAATCAATATTTAAGCTCCCAGTGAAATATGAATTGTTTTAATAGCAACTGGGCTTTTTAAAAATATTATCAGATTTGTAGATTCTCATTAGGTTATCTAATATCTATTATTAGGATTTCTGTGGGAAAAAAAATGAATTTCGATTGTATTTATGGCTTATTTTGCTTATACAGGGCTTGTGATTTACATGTATTTTATAGGTCCAGAAACCAATCTGCAAGAGAATATGCTGATCTCGCACAGCTTTCAGTGAGACAGTTCCATCACCTGCAGTGATGGCACATGCCAGGCTGACAGGTGAGCCAGGGTGGACTTTCTAAGACTTTTATTTGCACCTCGCTCTTTGCTTGTCTCCCAGTGCTTCTGGGAGTCCTATCTAGTCAAGTATCTGCTGTAATAAGCTCCATAGCTTAAATGAATTACTGCTTGGTCAAGATTATTATGAAAATTAGAAGTCCTGACATGTGACAATGATCAGTTTAGGAAAAGCTTTACCAGATATTAAGAAAAAAAATCAAATTAAAACAAAATAAAGATGAAAAATGAACATGAAATGTTCCAGAATTTTGCTTTATTATATATACTTGACCCCAATCCAGTATTCTCGTCTTTCAGTACAAATGTATGCCCTCAGGAGCAGACCTAATGTAATCAGCTAATGATTATTATTACCTTACCTTTATAACCTCCTTGTCATTCTCTGAAATTCAATTGACAGTGGTGTGCTGCCTGTAGCCTATACGGCTGCATGTATATGGCTACCTAAGCTGAGACCTGGGCTGTCAGATCTTATGGATCACACCTTAGTATTTCAGTAACGAATAGTAAAAGATTTGGAAGATTACTTTTTTTTTTCCTTGAAATAATAAATGCATTAAAATTACAGGATTTTGGAAGTCCAAATATTCATTAAATATATCATCATCAAAAAAAAGAGAAAATATTTTAATGTTGGAACATGTTATCCCAGGCATTTTGAAATTATGTTTTTAACTAATTTCTAGCAAAAATTTTCATTTGCAAATTGACAAATTTTACTTTATATTTGTCTGCATTTCTAAAAAGAAAATTATCTAGAATATCTAGAAGATGGAAATATTCATGAAAATATAATAATATAATAATCATGGAAATATCCAGCACAAAACATCTAATGTTCATTATAGAAAATACTTGATATGAAACCAAGTATCTTCTTCATCTCAGTTCAGTTATGAAAATAGAAAATCTCATGATTCACAGAGCTGCAGTTTCAGGAAAAAGATTTTTGCATGTCTCTGCAGGAAACTGACGTCACAATACAAAGTGTTGATTATGTAGAATCTATCCTTGAACTCTGTTTTTCATCAGCTCATCATCTGACGTTTAAGCTGATTAGAAAAAATAACCAAAAGCGATATTATAAACTGTAACCCCCACATATTTAGATGTACTGACAGATGAATTATTTTTTTTAACACTGAATTATTAATAAATCAATATTATGGTTGTAGTGTTTGATTAAGATTGCTGAATATGCTTTGAATGTGTATGGTGCCAAAATCTACATTCTTTGACATTATCACTGATTTGAATTATTCTTTTGAATTTAGGTAGGCAGCAATCACCTATGCAATTTTTAGGATGCTGCCATGAATATGAGGCATATGGTCTTCTGAATTTCTTAGGTTTGGAATTATATTGTCTATAAAAAGCAGTGTGTTTAGGCTCCTTTAATCAGGGTGAAATGGAAGTGAACTCATAGCATGTAGTTAAACGTAGCCTCTATGGTGGGATCAGAATCTTGCTTTGAAACAGAGTTTAAAGAATTTTAGTGAGAGATGAGTGTTCAACCAAACAAACCCCAGGATGAGATGAAGCATCTGTAAATAGCTCATAGAAATAAAATCCATATATATAAACAAAAGTCCTATGTAATATTTTACACAAATACGTCATTGAAAAGTAATTGCGCTGAAACATCTCATGACTGCTTGCATTTCATGATTTACTGATTAGTTCTTCTTGGACTCTGTATTTGGATATGGCAGGCCTTTCATCTTTGTCTTGCAACTTGCAGATATAACCCAGTGTTTATTCTGAATATATCATGTGATTAAACTTTTTTGACTTATTGTCAAAGACACCACATGGAAGATAATCTTTTTAGATTGTAGTAAGTCATTTTGCTGATGCATGTTGTGATTCAGAATTATATGTAAAGGATGTGAAACAATGTGTGGGGATGCATTAGGGTTACAATCCTAAGTATTAGGAAATAAAGTCTCTTCTGTAAAGTTCAATACAACTTCAGAAATTGTCCAGAATTAGTTACGTTCACTATTTCTTTTTTTTTTTTTATGGAGAGAGTGTGAGATAATTTTAGGAGAGGTTAACATGAGGTGGAGACTTTCAGATATGATTTTCTTTCTCTAACTTTTATTTCTTCTGAAATCTGAAAAAAAACCATATTTCAAGGAGTGCTAAATTATGGAGAATGAGTGAGTTTGAATATTGGTTCTCCTTTTAAGAAAAAAAATAGTACTCTTTTATTTATTATATAATTCTGATTAGAAAGCTTCTATAAGGTAGTGTGGTCCATGTAGAAAAGGCAAAAATCAACAAAATCAAGAAAAACAGATTATTTCTTGATAAAATCTTTTTTTTTTATTATATGCAAAACTGAAGATGCTGAGAACCACTTCAGTTAAGGATTTTAAGATGCATAAGTGACAAGTATGAGGGAAATGTAGCTCTAGGTCTAGTGCTATTACAAGATTTATATTTCATCTGTGAAGACAGCTTCTGAGAGCAGGCTGCTGTGCTAGTTACAGGGAAAGTGTTGATGGGGAAAAAGCACAGGAAAGAGTTTCTATGAGCCTGAGAAAAAATGTTGTGCAATAAGAATGATCTCTGGAAGAAGTGACTGTGAACTGTAATATAATTGAAAGAGGTTGGTTTGTATTGCTAAGACTCAAATGAACAATACAAGGCAGAAATTAGTTTGCAAATATCTCGTATTTATTTAAGTACATGACGATATTTGCAGTACAGATCCTGTTATTCAAATTGTTTCTCTGGGACTTGCGTATGTTTCATTATTTAATTGAAGTATTTTTGTCAAAATGACATTAACTTCTTTGTGCAGCTTAATGGCATGCCACGTTTGTTATGCCATTATATGCATCACCTCTCAAATTGTGACCACTTCACTTCAGAACCTGGAACAGCTGTATTTTACTTGAGTGCTCTGGATAATGAGGGGTTGTGGACCTACTGGATGGATGGTTAAGAGAAACAGTATATTTCATGTATTGGGAAAGCCTTGAAAATGATCTGGCAATTATTTTAAAGAAACCTCTGATTAAAATATGGTGAAATGAAGCAGTAATTTTTAATATTTAGTTGATATCCATATTTATTGAGGATGAAAGTAAAAACAAGTTGACTTAAAGATAACTTCCCTATCCTGGATTAGAGAGAGTGACAGTTACAACATGAATGAGATTCTTCTGATCTTATGATATACCTCATGGACATAAGATGTCTGTCTCATTTTCAAGTGAAGCTTTCAAGTTGAAAACCTGAAATCCTTGTACTTTTAGATACTTATGTATTAGGCTCTGAAAATAAACTAGTTTCAATATTTTTCTAATAGACTAATCATTATATCTGAATCATTAATTGGCATAGTATTGCTCCTTTTCCTCAATACAAATACTGTAAAAAATATTTGAACCCAGAGAATTAAATACTTTACTGTATCAGTAAAAGCTAACAAATCTACAGTAATTTATCATTCTGTATTTCAGATTTAAATAAGGTCAGGAATTTTCCATTTAATATAAAAACAATTTCTTTTATTTTAAAATATTTCCTAGGAAGAATTTCCTAGAAAGAGATGGTAGATTATTTCTCTCTGATTAGACCTAGGGCCTGTATAGAGAGAAAAACTCATCATGAATTTGGTCTGCACATCATAAAAATTCTAGTTTGTCTGCAACAGTTCTAGACTTATTGTAAACTTTGCATTACTCTCCCCTCCCCAAGTCAAAGTGGGAAAATATGCATCCGATGCCTATCCAAATGACTCCATGTTTATGCAATATGTCATATGACACAATGGACAACTATAAATAAATTTGTTTTGAAAGAAATCTGGATGAGGCTAAAGGACAGATCCAAAAAAGGATTTATGTGACTTAAGTAAGACTTGGGCAGAATTTGGGCAGTTCTCAGAATCCTGGGAACTTCTGCTTAACCCTAGAAATGCTTAAAAATGACTTTATTGTCTATTTTTGAATATCATATTTCCCCAGATACCATATCCTGCTTCTATATATGCCCAGAGTTGCCCTGGTTTGACTTAATGGCTATTCCATAAGGTGCTTAACTCAGGCTTGCTCCACTGCTTTCTGCATCGTTTAAAGTCTCTGAGTTCTTCAAACCAGCAATCTTCTCTCCCAAGGAAAACACCTAAACCAGAGAGTTATGCTTCTTTGTGTACTCTTCTCTGGTACAGCTAATATTTTTAAGTAGTGACACCATTTCAAAGGAGAGTGAAGAAAGTGCTCCTGGGCCAGGTAGACTGATGAAGAGTCAGTAAAGAGGAAAGAAAAGTGTATTAATAATACCTCCGAGAGCAGAGCAAAACAAAACTGTGTCTTGTTTTTGTACTAGAGGCAGCCCTGACAATTCAGATTTCTCCAGATTTTAAAGGAGTGACCATCCATTTGAAAAGGAAGGAGTATGCTGCAAGCCCCACAAGAAAGCTCCATGTGTGATTACCAAAGGAAAGACAAATGTCCTGATTATAACATATGGAGCAGGAAAAAAATGTGGGATACTGCCTTCAACACTTCCCTTCTGGTTGTTTTTAAGTGAGTCCTCAAATGGCTCATAATTTTTTCTAAAGCAGCAGACACTATTAACTGTGGAGAGCATCTGAGTACCCATGTGAATGCTTGTTCCTACTCCGGCAATTAGGAACCTTATTTTTCTGCATCAGAAGGATCAGTATTTTGATTTTCAACTCCTCTTCTAATACAGGATCTAATTGTAAATATTGATTCAGAGCTTCGTCTGGGTTAACCTGGTATCTGTTCTTTAACATATAATAAGACTGTAAAAGTAGTGTGCTATTTCATTTGCCATTAGTTAATCATTCTTCTCAGTGGCATTTTATTTTCTCCCTTAGTCATGCTGACACTTCAAAGTGTATTTTTTTCTCTATTGGATTTTAGTCATCATGCAAATGCAAGAAATTTGAACATTTTTTGACCTTTTTTGGCTAACACATTTTTGATCTTGTTTTTTTTTTTTTTTTTTTTTAATCGTGATCCCTATTCTTCCAGTGCCTAAAAATCTTCAGAGATAATAGACAGTATATATGAAATGGCCGCATCATTTCCTAAGGAGATAAATACAGGCATAAGTATATCAAGGGAAACACTTTCAAATGAGACTCTCTATTACATTTTTATGCAGTTTGTCTGTCTAAAGTCTTTAACAGTTAGACAATTAGAACTGTATGATAGCTGACTTCAAATGGCCACAAAAAAAAATGTCATGCCACAAAAAAAAAAAAAAAAAAATCTCCTTGATTTCAGTGTTTGCTCCCCTTTTCTATATCCTTGAATGAATGGAGTTCTTTCCAGGTTCCATATGTGTTTTCATAGGTATAACTCATTCATGAAAAGTATTCAAATGCTGTGACAAGTCATTAGTTCCATTTTGCATCATATTTTATATATTTTATAGAAAATTCAGTGTCAATTCTAAACTTATAACTGAGTGTTTGAGAGAAACAAAATGCAGAAAAAGCCACTAGAAAATTTGCAGAGTATATAGAGTTGGAAAGAAGAAACTCTGGAATGTGCAAACACACACACACGAAAAAGAGAGAACTATTTTATAGACTTAGCATTGGTAAATCTTGCTGACACAGACAAGTGGTAGCAGTAATCATCTCATCTACATCTAGACAAAGTTATCTGCATCATAGAGATGAAATTCAACAAGGGCAAGTGCAAGATCCTGCACCTGGGAGGAATAACCCCAGGTATCAGTACAGGCTGGGGACTGACCTGTTGGAGAGCAGCTCTGAAGAGAAGAACCTGAGTGTCATGGTGGACAAGTTGACCATGAGGCAGCAGTGTGCCCTGGTGTCCAAGAAGGCCAATGAGATCTTGGGATGCATTAAGAAGAGCATCTCCAGCAGGTCGAGGGAGATCATTGTGCCCCTCTACTCAGCCCTGGTGAGGCCACACCTGGAGTGGAGCCAGTGTGGGGAGCCAGCTCTGGGCTCCCCAGTACAAGAGGGATGTGGAGCTCCTGGAGAGAGTCCAGAGCAGGGCTACCAGGATGATCAGGGGCCTGGAACATCTGCCCTATGAGGAAAGGCTGAGAGAGCTGGGCCTGTTCAGCCTGGAGAAGAGAAGGCTGAGGGGGAATCTGGTCAGTGTGCAGAAATACCTCAAGGGAGGCAGCGAGGAGGATGAGGCGACCCCTTTTCAGTGATGGTCACTGATAGAACTAGAGGAAATGGCCACAAATTGAAGCACCAAAAGTTCCGCAGGAATTAAGGAAAATTTCTTAACAGTGAGAATGACAGAGCCCTGGAATAGGCTGCCAAGAGGTTGTGGAGTCTCCTTCTCTGTAGATCTTCGAAATCTGCTTGCCGTGTACCACATGCTCTAGGTGACTCTGCATGTGCAGGAGGTTGGACTAGATGACCTCTGGAGGTCCCTTCCAACCTTTGTGATGCTAAGGTTCTGTGACATCTGAGCTAATCACCATAAAGCTTCCAACAGCAAGAAATAAGCTTATGAAGAGTGCAGATCATTTGACTCATTTTAAACTTTTAATTTTTGTTCTAATTTAAACTAGTTTAAAACTAAGTGGGTCTGCAGCCATCTGTATTAGAGATATACTCAAATTCTAGTCTTAACAACCCACACCCACCAGGCTACTTAGCCTGATAGAGCATAGAATATCTGAGAAACCAAAGCGTTACCTAGTTGTGACTATATTTTTGTGTAAATCCAGTTTAAAAGCGTTTTTTTCAAACCATTTCAAAGCAACAATTAGATGATACTTTTGCCTCTAAAGGCACATGATTCATTACTTCTATTTCCTTTCTTTCCTTCCACTGCTGCTTTCTATAAATATTACAATAAATAAATCCCCAAAGTATTTTAAAAGCAATTCACTATTTTTTCTGCATTTAGCCCGGCAAACATCTCAATGGCAATAAACATTTCTCAAAGTATTACAGATACATAGCTGATAAATGATAGCAAAAGAATGTAAAAAATGTAAATCAAGTACTTGAATTACCTCTTGAATAGAGGTGCCCTTTCCCAGTGCTGTCATGCTAGAAAGCAAAGAGATGAAACAATTAAATCTTGGCTGATAGTAAATCATAAATGCAAATCCCATTTGCACAGTAAGTTCTTACAACAAGTTGCTAACAAGCCTAACAGTCCAGGACTGGGGCGTTACAAAGTGAGCTTACAGGGTATATTAATTTAGTATGCTTATTTCCAGGGGCTCTGGTTTAACTCCACAGTTGTTATAATGTGAATATTTCCTTATCATTGCTCAGGCTTCTGTTCTGCTGTGCTGAGTTTCCTGCTTCTGACATCATTCAGACTGGATAATAGAGGACAGGTAGAACAGCCAAAGTGGCTGTTATTCCCAAGATAGGAAAAACTTTCTTCCTCAGCAGTGTGTACCAGGAGGCTTAGACTACACAAATGTACTGAATGCATTTCTCACCTCCCCACACTGTCTGAGCGCTGGCTGGGTAGTACTAGTTATGGAGAAGAGAGAACTGCAGCTTTCGCAAATATGTCTAATGTATATCCAAACACTCATTAATATGCTTTTTGGATTTTTTTGTTTGTTTTATTTTCTGGAAAATCTATTTGGACAAAATACAAAGACTTGGATTGCTAGAGGCTTGAGATATCCCATAGTCTAGTCAGATCTGAGATTTACGTAGGCAGATAAACTGCAGTTCAAGCAGAAAAACTTAATAATGCAGTTCCAAACTGACAAGTTGGTTCATGAGTATCAAAATAAAGGACATTAGGGTGTGATAAACTAATGGTGACTCACTTCTGCTTGTCTACTGGGCAATTGGTTCATTGCTATTTTCAGGAAACCAATTACCTCCATGTCATAAATAGATTTGGTTGATAATAAGTGCAGGTAGAGTGAATGAGTTTTCAAGATCAACCAGAAGAATCCTATAAATATGGACTATTTAAAGCTAATATATATATGTAATTTTTTGTCATCAAGCAAAAAGCTTTTTTTCCACTAATATAATCTTGCGCCATCTTTTTCCTATAAAGGAGTGTATTTGTTCACTTCTGTGAAATATCTTTCAGTAACTATGTCTCTGTAGGATGTTAATGCTAAACCTACCCTGAGAGAGTTTAATTAAAGACTATATTCTACATCTTTATTTAAAGGCAAACAGAATAGCTATTCCAACTTCATTTGCACACTAAGGGGTGCCAGTTGCAATGTTTGAATAGGTTCTTTTTTAATCAAATATGACATTTTGGTTTGATGTATAATTTATTTGCAAGGCTTAGAAAAGATGTGTTACAGTATAACTCAGTGGGCTAGACAAAAAGTAAAGCTTAATAAGAAAAAAAATAGATATAATATACAGCTCAAAATCCATTTTTTTCTACCAAAAGGAGGTGGATTGGAAAATAAAATGTATGTATATACTTTTTTTTTTTCCAAAGTGAAAGGTTGCATCTTTATCAGTACACATAAACCACTTTTTTAAAATTATTTTTATAAACCTAAGTGGAAGTCTGCATAAGAAATTCTTGTCAAATAAGAAATTAGACAAGTCTATTAAAGTTTTTACATGCAAAATTCATATATATTTTGAAATAGATTGAAATGCATAATACAGAGGAAAACACAGTGCAGTCATCTTAATAAAAGTTCTATATCATTACACTGCAAAGTAGAAAATACTAAATAATGAATTTGATAGTAAATCACAACTGTAAATTCCCTATATAGAGGCAAAGAATAAAAAGAATTGAAAGAATAAATGTTGTCAAATATAAAATGAAGAATAAGATCTGTTATAATTCTTTGTATAAGAGCTGCAACCCATAGAGAATAAAATGAAATCTGTTCTAAAACTGAGATATATATTTAACTTAGTCACAGAGACCAAGCTCTTTTGTTTTTAAATGAGATTACTCCTGATTCACAGAAACACTTGATATCACTCTTGAAACATCAGACTGGAAAAGATGTTTAATTAACACATCTAAGCATTGGATAAATATTTTTCTGTGAACGTACTTAACAAAATATGTTTTAAATTCTTAAAATTGAATTCTTAAATTCTTAAAATTCTTAAAATTAAAATTAAATTATTAAAATTAAAGTATGGAATCATAATTTTTTGAAAAAAAAAAGGTTAGTTATTATTTTAAAGAACAAATTATTTTTGATGCTTCATGGACAAACACTTTTCCTACTTCTCCATATTGCAAGTTCCTTGTCATATCAAACAAAGAAATAGTCTAGATAATTCAGTGAAAGAGAAAAAAGTGGAGACACCTCCCCCCCTCCCCATACTGGGTATATGTGATTTACACATTTTAAAGCTTTAGAAGTCTGGTCACTGGCATCAAAACCTGTGCTCTTCTATGGCCTCAAGTGAAGATCTCAAGTAGATAATGTTTCCAATCTGTGGCTCAATTTCCTCTCTCATTCCTTTTCTTCTTCTCTTGGGAAAGTCTTCAGGACAGATCTTCTCATGCATGGAGAGAGTTTGATCTTTTTGGAGCACATGCTTAACTGAGTATAGCTTAAACAAAAAGAATCGTAATTTGAATGTTTTGAATAGGATATTTCTCTCCGTTACTCCAATTATTTCACCTATCTCTTGCCTATTCCTTGAAATGTGTGGTTTAGGAGAAGAAGAAACTAGAGACATGAGAGAGGTGGCATAACTCTATTCTGCAAGAAAAAATTGGTCTGATTTTTCTGAAATGAATCTTTTCTAATTGTTTGTCATTACTTATGAGGCATCCAGAGCCCAAAGGTGTAAGAGATTTGGAAAGGTGTTTTGTCTCTAGGCCAGAGAATTCAAGATAAATGTTATTGAGTTGTGAAGACCAATTAAAAATACCTTTCACCTCTGTCACTGCAAAACATATGAAGGAGGAAAAGCTCATATAGGCCAACCAGTAAGTCCTGTGATTTCTGTCTAGATTTTTTTCTTGCATAAAACTACGGTTTTATGGGAAGAGATAATAGTCTTATGACTATTAGTCATAAAGTAACGACGTAACATAACGTAACGTAACGACATAACAGTCTTACGAACAGATATTTTCATCATCATACCTGGGGGTGAATTAACAATTAGCACAAACCAGCCAAGTCAAAATCACAAGACAAAACGATTAGGAATGTGTTCTTGGCACGTGCAGTATGTGAGGGATTTATCAATCACAGAATCAATCAATCTTGCAGAACACAATCAATCTTGAAGACGTATCATCCACAGGTCTGGATTGTTGCTGTTGTTACAGGCTGTTCCGTGTAAGAGGAAGGGAGATACTTTACGAGTGTGTGTTTTGGAGAGGAGAAGGTGGGGAAGAAAGCTCCAGGATACAAAAGAAAACAGAAAATCTATCAAACAGTTGTTCTAAAAAAAAAAAAAAAATGTTTAAAAAAAAAAAAAAAGAAAAAAGAAATCAAAGGAGATTTAATATTCTCTTCCTTTATCCCCTACTTCTCAAAGAGTAGAAGGTATTATTCTGGGAAACTGTCCATCTTTTCTACTGTTGGATGCCTGAGACTGTTTAGAGGAAAGATATTCCTAAAGCATGTGCTTGCTTAGCTGGGCCATGAATGGGCAAAATGTTTCAAGAAAAGCCCACATAAACTGCAAACTTTTCAAATTGGATTGGTAGAAATTAATATACTCATAAACTCAGGTGAAGATAATTTCTACCTATGCTTTCCAAAATGATTGCTAGAATATTTTGTTGGAAACATATTCTCCTCTTTTTTTTTTTTTCCTTTTTTTTTTTCTCTCCCATTTATTTTTGGGAGTTTTTAAAATTGCTTCTTTGTGTAGAACTTCACTAATAACAGTTTATTTTGTAAGTCTTAACATCCCTTGTGTGAAAGCATAGAAGTGCTGTGAAGTATATTAAATGTTTATTTTTAATTTTCAGTGCTTCCAAATACACCAATGAAATTGTTGAAATTTTGCAAAATTAGTACAGTTCTGGTACTTAATTTAATTTTGACAAGAAAGTTGGAATAATATACTGTGTGTATTATAAAGGTGTGTATATTATATTATAATTTGGACATTATAATATTTTCTTTCTGAGTTGTAGAATTATTGGGCTAGTGGGAATATGAGTAATACTATCTGATCACTCAAGATATGCCTAAACCATAAATGACAGAAAATTGTCTAAACATTAGAGATTTCCCCAAATCTCCAGATAAACTATTCTCATACTATGCTATCCCTAGAACATTTTTTCTACTGTAGTATCACTTTCTTCTGATCAAAGTTAAAATCTATTTATAAATATTGCCCCCCACTCATATATATACATATTTTTCTTGGTAGGTAGCTTTAATAGAATAGAAATTATGTCATAAATGCAAGTCTTAACTGAATGTACCGCACCACTCAGACTTTCATGTTGAAGCCAAAGAAATATCAGAGGCAGAGCAGATCTTAAAATCAATCCATCTTATGTTCAAGTTCATTTGACAAAGGTTTTGTTAGTGATTTGTAATCACCAACTTTACTTGGGACTGACAAATCACTTAACACACCTAAAATTAAGCCACTTCCAGTGAAGTACAGAAAGAAAGAAATCCATAATTATACATGATCCGATTGAAAGTGTTAACTTAAGCACATATTTTAATACATTGCCTCTTTACTTCTCTGAGGCTACTCGATAGCACAAATGTCAGTGAGAACTCGGACATCTCATATGTGTATTATTCAACCCTTTAATGGAAATATTTCACTGACTAGACTATTTAAGAACAAATTAGCATATTTTGAATAGCTTGGAAATTCTAAATGGTAAATATTGTGTTTTGCAATTTAACAATATCTTCTTGGCATATGTACTGATGGTTCTTTCCAGTTCTTATAACTGAAAAAAGTTGATGACACACTTCAATCATAGAACCATAGAATCCTTAAGATTGGAAGTGACCTTTAGAGGTCATCTAGTCTAACCCCCCTGCACACCCAGGGTCACTCTCTCAACTTTGGCTCTGTTTCAGTTTAAAATGATAGATTTTATTGACAAGAACATTCTGCCTTTTTTTTTTTTTTTTTTTTTTTTTTTTTTTTTTTTGCAGAGTCATCTCTCTAAGTATGTGTAAAATCTATATGTGTAGATGTTAACAAGAATTTATTCATATCACCTTAATAAAGCTAAAGGACTTCCAGGAATTGCAATTAGGTTAGACCTATATTAACTTAAACTCAAAAGTAACTTCAGGACTGAGAAAATCACACAGTCATTGCAGTGAACATTTATATGAGCTGCTTCAGTGAAAACAGCTAAGCGTCTAAACAGTTCCAGAATACCCTATGCTATGTGCTAGACTATTCCTAAGGTACCAAACACTGACTTTGACCTTAATTTTGTCTTTGCTGCAATACTGGGAAAGACCTTAACGTGAACAAAAAAAGGAATTTTTCTCTAAATTAAGTGTTAGTTAAAAATACAAACAAATGAGATGTTGTTTAGCTCAACGCCTGACAATATTGTGCTTATGAGTTTAGTAAAAATATTTTCTTTTCAGAGACCTGGAAAAAAATCTGCGTGTACTCATCATATACCAAAGCATTATGTATGTGTCTGTTTCAACTCTGCTGATGTCAAAAGGATGCAAATACTTTTAAATGCTTCGGAGTGTATTAGACTGTATTAGACTGTGTATTAGTAAGTGACCCACTTTGAGTAGGTTTTCAGAAACTCAGCTGTGAAGGCCAGTATTTATCCACACAGGAGAAAAGGCTAAAGCTTATTGGCATTCTCATATGCTTTGTTTAACAGCATAGGAGATCCAAACTTTGGCTCTTCTGTCTCCAACAAAAACAGGATTTCCTTGGAGAATAGCTGTAGGATGCTGTGCACACCCTTTCAATTCTTGAGCTCAAATTGATATTATTTTTGTATGCATATTGGTTACTGGATTAACAAATCAATATGACATGTTCTTTACTGATCCTAGTGATTGGGGCTTCACAAGAAGTTACATATTCTAAAACTCTCTCTCTTTTTTTTTTTTTTATCAATTTGCTAATTTTTCATTTCCTGCTCTTCCTCTTATCCCAATAGACATAAGAATGAGAATGATATACCTATGTTAAAAATTATGCAGCGCAAGTTCTACAAATGACTTACCTTTTTGAAAACTGACTTTTATTTTCTGCTGCACATTTTTCAGCACTCCCTAGTATTTCAATATCTACTAAGAAGTATGTTTTGTACTACAGAGATGAATATTCTTTCTTTCTTAGAGAAAGGAGTAATATGTAATATTTGCCCTCCCTCCCTCTTTTCCCAAAAGGAAAAAAAAAACAGTTTTTGATTTGTTGCTTTTCATTGTCGAATGATTTATACATAGTAATAACCATCTTGGAATAGTTTCTATTTTTTTCTTGATTCTTCTCAGTAGCTTGTGAACACTTTGCCTTATGGAACACATGTATAAGAAAGCTGTATTTTAATAGCACAATTTCAACCTCTCTGAAGAAGAGTGCTGTCTTCATTCTGCTCCCTCATACAATTGAAATCAACTCAGTATAGAGCCTTTATATATACTAGTTTTACAAAATAAGTGAAGTCACCTGGCAGACCTAGAAAGAAGAAAAAGCAGTGGGTGTGTGTGCCACTTGAATGGAGTTTTATAGAACTTCTTAGCCCTTATGTCTTCTCAGTGGATCCAAATAAACAGCAATAAGGAATATTTTTAGGTCTGCTTTTTGCTCCTGCCTTTCCCTTGATTACTTTTTCCTTTCTAGTGCAGTATACTAAAATGCAAATTCAATACTGTTAATGGAAATGGAACAAAGTATTTAGGCTCTTAGGAAAGGTTAAGGCAGTTATCTCATGGTTCCTACTTCCTTCTACTGAGCAGCCAATAGGTATGCTATTTATTTATAAAAAGCTACTCTAATTGAAAAGATTACTGCCTTAATTATTGTTGATATTCCTAGATACTGCTTTTGTTAGAGCACTCCCAGGGTAGATTTTATTAGGCAAAAACAAAAATACTGTTTGGGGCACATCTACTGCATATTAGAATATAGTCATACACAGTCCTTTATAACAGAAAATCTGTAGAGATGGAAATCTGCACATGGTAATAAAAGAGGAACAATTGGGACAGGTAAAAATCTCACTGCTTAATCCTGAAATCCTGAAAAACTATCTATCCGCGCTATTTTGATTTTATTCATACTATTTTGATCCTTCATGATTGTTAGTGAGAAATTTTAACTGCAAAGGCTTAGGTCCTAAATAACCTCCTGGAAGCAATTTTTCCTGGATTAGCACAGTGATGTGTGTCTGTGCTGTGCTCTGAGTTGGGTAGCACAGTCTAGTATTATGTCCTGGATTTCCTTTATGGCAGGAGTTGGTCTGGCTCATTCTATTTGAAAAGCTGAAGGAAAAAAAAAAATACAAGGTATTCTGTTAAATACAGATTAATTTTTAAATAGCTGTCCTCATTCTTTTGAAATCCTTAGACTATATATTTTGCAAAATGTCTCACTGACATGCACAGGGACATATGTGACATGAAATCTCTCATTGCAGTTTGGTTTTAAGACTGTTCTGGGCACTAGAAGGCTTCAATGGCAGAACATGATACATATTAATACAGTAGTTCAAAATGAGACAAATCTACCTACAAAATGCATTCTTCAGATAAATGGACTTTACTTTCATAGAAATATTCCGGTGGAATAAGAAATTAATAATATGAACCAGAAAGTACATTCAGTCTCCCAGCTGGCTGTTGCTTTTAGTCTGAATGTAAGCCTTCCACACAATGTCTTCACCTCCTCTGTTTCTTACAGTTTTAGTATGTTTCGGCAATGTTCTAAATAAATGCTAAAAGAAATCCCAGTATAGAGCTTTGGAAGATAATCACAAACTGAAGACAGTAACCTATCTCACTGGAGGTGCAATGTCAATAGTGGTGAACTTTAAAGTGGAAGAGGGGAGAGGTACAAGTTACGATTCTGAGAGATGGGAAAGAAAGACATTGGGGAGAAGCATATCATAAGATCTCAAGTCCAGTAAGCAAAGTTATTTATTTGTTTGTATTTTTCCATTAGCAGGGAGCTTTGTGTGCACTTCTTAGAGGGTTAACTCTTCTGAGCTGTTTTGTTTGTTTCTGGACGTACAGAACACCAACTATTCCGGCCTCCCAGTCTAACTTCCTCTCGAGAAACACAGAACATTTGAAGAGTATATTACCTCGGTGCTTACAGAAATGAGCATCTTACAGAAATGAGAAGATACAGGAATCAGTGCAACGCAGAATACTGTAATCTAAAGTAAACAGCAAAAGTCACAATCTCTTATTTGTTCCTATGTACAGAAGGAATAAATTTCCTTAAGTGAATAGGATAATCCTGGTATAAATGTGAAGAAAAATATACTTTTTCAGTTCTAGTAAATTTTCCCTTAAGAAAATACATCTAAAGTATGGAGCTGATTGAACTTTGAATGCTAAAATGTTTTCATTGTGAAACAAATAGATTCTTTGAAATAGGTTTTTCTACTGTTTCTCTGTAATGTTCAAAATTACTCTGTGGGAACTAGTTCTTTAAAAAAACTCAAAGCAAAACAAAGAAAACTGAAATCTCCCTCTCCTCCAGAACCTTAGGGGTTCAAATTAAGTCAGTCAAAATCAAGACCTTTTGTGGGCTGAGGAGAAAATGTTGTTTTCCTCTGCAATCTGTGACCTCAAAGAGGCTCTTTTCTTTCTAATCTGATGCTTTACATGCTGTGAAGAATGAAATACATTTAATTCTTTGACTCAGGCACCCTTTATGACCGTGTGAAAGAGCACAGGGATGGTGGAAACTGCAGGTGAATTTTAGTAAGAAAGAATGAAGTAAAAAATGGCCTCATGCATGTTCCCCTACTCCTAGGGTTCTTACAAGCATATACACAGCATGGGAGACTACCTACAGTGATAAAAATCAAGGGTTAGAAAAATATTAAGCTCTGGAATAAGAAGGAGTTACTCAGATTTTGTTTGCTGAGTGTGGAAGAGGATTTTGCCATGACTCTAGGACTACGTCTTCATTCTCACTGGCCTTTCCACGAGAGCACTCACATCATTTCCCCCAAAGCATGACTTACAGGAAACTGCAACTCCTTTCTGTGTTATTTGGCAAGGCAAATTGCTGTGAGAGTGTGCTGGTTATTTGGTTGCCTCTCAGGGAACTTCTCTGCTGGATAGTTTCTTACTTGTCTAACTGTTTCTGATAGAAATGCTTCAGAACTCTGGGATAAATAAAATGATTTTGTAGCTACTTGGGCTCTTGAGAACTGGATGGATTGGCTATGTCTATAACAGTAAATGAGTCAAGCCCAGAACCATATAGTGGAAGAAAATAGCCCATATAGATATGATGAAATTATTTTATCCCTTGAAATAGAATGTGTACAATGAGGGCATCATATTGAGAACAGTATAAAATACCTGTTAAACTGAGT
>JAVCKT010009321.1:0-11725 GCA_032273925.1 Rhynchotus rufescens | reverse complement strand
GTCTTGTTAGATAATTCTGCATTTAATTCTGCATTTAATCTTATAAAATTTCATAATAATAATAATAATAAAAAATTTAGGCATACAGCAACAACAGTTACTCCCTATTTCAAAAAAAAAATCCATTATCTGTTAATAAGTCATCATTTGCTTCCATAACAAGTGACTTTCTGATAGTTTAACATGCAAGAAGGATCATCTTCAAGTGTTCAGCTCAGCCTGATTTTATAAACTGTTTCTGAGTTATATATATTATCTGTTTTATAACTTATGCACAATCTAAGCACAAAGTTCTTTCTATAATCTGTACACAGAGATCTATTAAAAATATACATTGGAAAAAAGATAAGCATTATCTTGAAATGAATACCAAATGCATGAGACTCACCACAACTTTTTCTTTATGAGCTTTGACTGTTGCCCCAAACCACTGGTTTGTCTTAAACTCAATAGGTTCCCTGGTGCCATTGACTTTGATTTTCCTGTTGTCTGACAAAGAAAGAAGCAATATGTTGACAGCTGGTTTAAAAATGTGTTACCTTGTGAATTGTAAATATAAGTGAACAGACTAATGAATATATCAATTATACTATAGCCACTGCCATCTTTCTACTACCTTAATACAAAACGATTATTTTAATATCCATACTTTAGCTTTTCACTGCTCAATGAAAAATGCCTCATTAAAATCTGCATGTGAATTTTCAAAATAACTACATTTAAACTTCAGAAAAAAAGTAATCTAAAAAGAAACCCCGTCTTCCCCATAAGAAAAAAAAATATGTTAAGGTATGTATAACAATCTGTACAAAAGAATGAGTGAAAATAGCTAAGAACTTTTTTCCTAATGACAGAAACTTTTCATGCGAAAAAAGCATGTTCTGTAATTAGCTTTTGTCAAACAAATGAAATTTCTCAGCATGCCGATTCAAGGATCAGGATTACAGATAGCACAGGACTTAGTTTTTAACTGAATTACATGTGTACACACTGCCACAAGAGACAGCTTCTTAACGCTGCTTTATATACACTCTTGCAGATGTCAGCATTAAGAGAAGCCATCTGGGTAAAGACTCAGGCCAATTATAATGTACTTCAGGTTTTAATAAAAAGCAGACATCCCTTCCTTTTGCCCTCAGTTCTCTGAAGTAAACTGATTTCCCACATGTTCATGAGCTATGCTCTTTCTTACCAGTCATTCCTAATGAACTTCTCAATTTATATATAAGCAGGGTATTACTCCTTTCCCCTTGTATCTGCATTCCCTTTTTCTTATTTCTGGTTCCTATCAAGGGGGATTTCACAAGAATCTATTACTTTTATTCACCATAGGTGAAAATAAAAACACACTACATAGTCAACTTTAGAGTGTGTGTGTGTGTGTGTGTGTGTGTGTGTATAAAGTGATATATGTAAAGATATATAGAATCCTATATTCTATGGAATTAAATACTTTTTTAAAAATAAGGGAAAAATGTAGCTGCTATAATTGTCACCTTTTAAATGCCAACACTTCTTAGGATTTGCCAGATGGGGACACAGGAGATATATGCACTATTTTCCAGGATATGGTATCACTAGCTACCTCAGCACATGGCAACCTCATATATGTTACACATACAAAAATGATTAGAAAGAAAAATTCTGTACAATTGGCAAAACAGGATATTCTATTATCTGTTTTTTTTTTTTCTAGTGAGCATGGAAGAAAACTGAATGAGAATGAATCTGTGAAAGTTTCTGGGAAAATTTCTTCCTTCACACAAATGTGCATTTCTGCGCTGTACCAATTACAGAAGCTCATATGGAAATCCATGCTTAGAGCACTAACAAGAGAACTATAAATTTCAGAAATATTTACATCTTCAAAATCCCGGATCAATAATATAAAATCTAATAATACATATAATGCAATATATAATAATATAAAATCTCTACAAGTATTTATTTTTAAAGTGCATTTTACTTAAGTTAGGCCTACATTTTAAGAGTACGGGACTGACTTTGACATGCTGCATTGTAGGAGCTGCCAACTTTTACTTTGTAGCTGGCAACACCGTTTTTGATTGATTTTCACAGTTAAGCCAGACCCTCTCAGGCTTTAAAGGCTTCTTTTCTCTTCTTTTAATGCTTCAGCAGATCTGAAGATGATCAATCCATAGACAAGGTCTCAATAGAAACAAAGCTTTTGAAGCTTGAAAATCAGCCATGGTTGGCTTACAGCAGCCAAGGCTAGCCTGGCTCCAAGGATCCTCATGACCAGTTTTCTCACCTGAAAAGAGCTCGCATTTTCAATCAAAACAGCATACTTGTCAGCTGAGTTTAACACTGAATTTACCAGTGGAGCTGGAAGAACTCCTCTCCCTCTCTTTAGTGGTATCTTCACCATGTGGCATGCAATTTTCATTATAAAATATTCAATGGAATACCATAAACACTCAAATTGGTATAATCAAAGGAGTTATTTTCCATATAAAAGTCTTTCCACAAAAACTCTCTAATCACCTTTTTTTTTTTCAGATTCTTGTAGGAGTTATGGAGTCACTTGTCCAATTTCTGAGGTTGTGTCTTAAAATTGAGCTCAGTCTTTTTATGTAACAGCCAAACACTATTTCAGATTACCCTAAAAGAGTAACTGCTTTCCCTATAACTTTCCCTATAACTTTAAATGAAGGTATATATACAGTGAGCTGGTATGGATACATGATGTATGGATACCCATACATAAGTTGTACAGCTGCACACAGACTGTCACTATCATGCACTGACTGCACTCAAGTACACAACAAGTCTCTGACTAAAGACATGAAATGTCCTCTCCTGACCCAGTCATCCAGACTCCATTTACAACTAAGGATATAATGTAGGGTAAAATCAGAGAAGATCAGAAGTATGATTGCACAGAAATACAGTATTTTTCTAACTAATTACGAAGAGCCAAAGATGATCAGCTTAAAATAAACTCAGAAAAAAAATGTTTTGTTTACTCGGATAAATCCCACTGCAGGCTCCAAAAAACAATCATGTTGCTATTTCTGTCTTTGTCGCATCTGCCAAAAACATTAACACAGTGTTTCAAAAAAACCCTTGTATGTATCCTCACAATAATCCTTAAGACATAGAAATATCTTTCCTATGTTATTTATGGGAATCTGAGGGCCGTCGGCTATGTGTACACTCTGCCTTATCCGTAGGCAAGGTTATACCTGTGCGAGCAGCTCAAATTGGGCTTGATTTCAGGCTGCATGAAAATGTCATCTCCTCTTCTGGAGGAGAAAGCCTGGCCCCTTTCAGGAAGGAAATCAGACTCTTATCTTGCATCAAGGTGTGTGAGCCCAGTGCAAGGGCAGCGAGGGCTCGTGGCGGCAGCTGAGCTGGGCTCATGGGCCTGAGCCCATCTGCAGCTCCATGCAGTGCCTGACTGCCAGCTGGGCTGTGTCAGAGCCAGCCCAGGAGCTGTTCCAGGGAGTCAACAGACTGAAAGACTCGTGATTTTGGCCTGAAACCCAGCCCTGGAGTCCCTCTTCAATATACTGGCTCAGACTGTGGTGCAGGCTAAGGCCAAGCTACCCAAGAGCATTTAAAAAGGGATACTAAGTTCACCATTTAGGTTCATAGACATCTTTAAATCACATTCTGGTGCCTAAAATCTCCTAGAAATAGCACTAGTCCACAATCCATCTTCAAAGAAGCTCTAGATATAGTGAAAGATGATTCTCGAAATCAGTGTTCCTTCACCCATCTTGCCAGTGGGTCCAATCGTCTAGCCCTGAGCCACCTAAGGACACATGTTATTTTGCATAGGTAGGTGTAGGTGCACACTAGCTCAGTCAGAGTAGTGCTGGATCATGGCAGAGAGCTTCAGGAAGAGATGTATGCTACGAGCAATCAAGCCTGCTGCTTTATTATTACTCACTAAGACAGTCCAAGCTGCAGCAGACCACACTCCACTTGAGGTCTATCCCTACAGTCCTTTCATGTCAGGATGACCATCTGCTTCCTTCACTGGAAGATTTGTTTGAATGAGGAAAGTGGTCCCTTAAGCTGCCAAAGCAGCAGCTTGACAAACAGAAAAATTTGAATCCGGATAGAAATTGCAAACCTATACAAGAACAATGCTGGGATTCAGTTTTAGGAATTAAAGTCTGTAGTGAGTGCAAGTGAAAATCCATCATTTAGACACATTAGACCAAACTTGGCCCTTGCTAAGGGGCCTGGTCTCATTTCACTCACTGAGTGAGCACATTACGAACTGTTAAACAGGCACCAACCAAACACTGCCCTTACAAGCATTTCTTTGTGTGTATTAATCAGGATCTGCATACTAACAGATGAACATACAAACACTAATGATGGTTCATTCCATTCCTGAAAATTAGCATTAAGAATGCAACATTACTACAGTTTGAAAATGCTCAAATAAAAAAAGCAAATTAGGGTTTTTTTCCTCAAAATTAACACAGGAAAACAACGTTCCTAATCAAAGCGACAAATCCAGCATTACAATAATCTGTAACTCTTTCAAGTCAGTTCTCACTCTTCAAAAAATTTTAAAAGTATTATCTTTATATGGTGTATATGTGTATTTGTGTGTACATATAAACACAGATGACCATGAATTTGGTGTCTGTAACAGGTTCACTTATAACCAATCCAGTCCCCTACAGCTACCTGAATTACATCTGAGATAAGAAAGACCTTCAAAGACCCATTCTGAGATATGCATATGTACGTGTGTATCTGTGGATATATAAAAAAATATATATAATATACAGAGATGCTAAAAGATACAAAATATTATATATATTTATAAACAGTTACAGGCAGAGTAGAGGGCATAATCACTTTGATTTCCACATATTTATATAATATGTGAATAAAAATACATAAACATAACAAACATTTATATGTATATAAATATATACATACAGGTCAAGGAAAGCAATTATCTCCCTCTACTTGTGACATGAGAGGTGACACCTGAAACACCATACACAGTTTTGAGACACCAGGTAAGAGCTGGAGATGCTTAGCTTAGAGAAGAGAAAGTAAAGGAGTCTCTAACTGCATCACATGCAGACCCAACAGGGAAAGAGAAAGCAGAGACAGACTCCTCCTCAAGACATGCAGCAAGGGAAATTCTGAAATTCTTCACAGTAAAGGCGATTAAGCACTGGGACAGGCTGCCACCGAGTCTGTGGCATCTCCATCCTTGGAGAGTTGACTACAGAAGGCTCTGAGCACCTTTAACTTTCAAGTCAGTTCTGCTGAATGTTTAGGGTCGTGGCTCACAGGAGGGAAAGCCAGTGCAGGAGGGGTTTGTACTTGTTTACACAGGCCCAGATTCTAGAACGGAAGAAAGAGATGGGTCTCAGCACCCCATCACCACGGCAGGGTGCCATTTTTTGGTATCAGCATCATAAAAGTTTCAAACAGTACCACGTATTTCTAACCAAAGCCAGGTCAGTAACAGTTGCAGGATCATTGATATTAGGCCTTCCATACAGACACAAAATACAGCCTAGGGAATGCAGCCAAGCAACTGTCTCAGTGTTAACACCAGGAAAAAAGCTAGTGATTTCTAGTGTTTTGAGACTGTAAGAACATCCAAATTCCTTGGTTGATGATAACAGTTGGTTCTATTTTTAAGCTGATCACAATCTGCAAACATTGATTTATGTTTCTTAATTTTGCCTAGATTCTATTCATAGAAGTTCTTTTAATTTAATGGATTATAACCTAGGGATCCTTATTTGGGCTTTCATTCCATGAGTCAAGAAAAAGGAATTATCAAACCCAACAGGATTTTTTGCCTCAGTACAATCTGAACCAAAATTAATTAAGAACTCAGAGCTTGAAATAATACAGCTAGGGGTATTTTTTCCCTTCTTTAGATAAGATTGAGACTTATAAAAGAAACCCACAAAGGTCTGTTATAAATCAGAATGCTACCTATGCACCAGGAGGTTCCCAATAGGGTCATACTGGCATAGCTGACTGCAACGTGCCAGCATTTAAATGTACAATGAACTTCTCCCTCAGCACTTTCTCTTGAGATGCAAATTCTGTTTCATTACAGAACTCCCCCCCGGGTCCTACCATCTTTACAGCTAATGATTTTTTTTTGCTGTAACTAAATCTCTCAAGTCCCACAATACATCCTTTCCTTGTACAGTACCTGGGTTCTGTTACAATCAGCTCAAGTGCTGGCCAGACCAGCTCATGTTTTTTATCAGCTGCACGCTTGGCCAGAGCTAACTTATATTCCATTCCCCTGTTCCTCTTCAGAGGCTGTTCAGATTTCCTTCATTTAGTTTACAAAACATAACCTAGCTGACCAAAACCTGCTAATGTTCACTGATAGCAAAGACACCACCCCAGTGAATCCTGGAGACTTCAGGGAAGAGCAGCTAAGAATTCTGCCCATTTGAGGCAGAAAATTTAATTTAAAAGGCAAGAATGTGTTGCAGTGTGCAGGCATGATAATTTAAAGTGAAAAAAAAAAGGAGTTTCTCAAATATGAATGATTAGCTTTTTAACAGATCTCAAATGCAATACTTTGCTCCTGTGGGCATTTCAGTTTGCTTCTGGCTACAAGATGCTTTGAGGGCTCCAGAACTTACCCAGCTTAGTTAAGCGGGGGAAAATGTTGCTCTCCTGCTACCTCTTCTGGCAGAGGAAAGGAAGAGCACCCGGGTTAAACACAAGAACTGCGTGATTACCTTTGCAAAAGCTAAACTTCATTTCGTAATGAAGAAACTGAAACGAAGAAGCTGGCTTTGTGCAGGATCAAAGCTCTTGGATATAAAGTCAACCCTTGTTCCCCACCCTCCGATTACTTTTCAAAGAGTATCACAGACTTGCATTGCACAACAGGGGGACTGGGCAGGAAAAGAAGGGAAACAAGTGAGAAGAAACTTTCCCCTTGAGTTCTTATCTCTCAAGGGAAGGGTACACTAAACACCCTCGCATTACTCTTTATGTCAGTCTCTGCACAATGAAGTGGGAAAAAGCACCTTTCAGGGATAAGGCGTTCAGCTTTTTCCCAGAATCTTTGCTCCATCCATCTCACAGATTTAGGGAGATTTAGAGAAGTGCAAAGTTGGGACTACAAAGAGTTCCCATGATGTATCAAGGGAAGGGAAAAAATTGAGAGTTCCCTGCTAAAGCCCCTTCTTAGCTGAAAGCCATGTCATTGGCCAGTCCATATGTGAATACCCTGACACAGGATTTGTTTGTGAGTGGAAGGACTTAGCCCAAAGAATCAGGCCAAAACTTCGTCCTCATTTCCTCTTCTGTCTCCTGTCCTTCATCAGAAACAGTCTTCTTCATCAAGAAGACTAATTAGTGATGCAATTAGTCACTGAGGTAGTCACCTCAGCTTTGGAAATCACTGGATGGATTGCTCTGAAGAACCATGACAGGCGATCTGAGAGGTCAGTGACATCCTGGGAGAATTCCCTCTGGAACATTTTCAGTTGAGCAGGACTGGTTTTAGCAACGTGCTGCAGGGATTCCTGCATTCGTCCCAACTCTATTTAAAAGATCTTCTCAGCGGGAAATTTACCCAGCACAAGAGTCCCCAGGAATACGGGTCATGCAGGTGCTCACAGCACTCAGACCAGCTTGGACATCCTAATCAGTGCTGCATCAAGCCACAGAGAAAGCACAACTTCAGCCTCCTTTCTGACTATCAGTGCTTGTTGTAGGAACTCAGTCTGTTTGAGAGCTGGGACATAGCTGTAACAAGTAATGACGTATCTTTAAAGTTGCCTTTATAACTTTCACTGTAAACTGGGTGAAGACTGAGTATCCTTGCTTTTTTTTATATTTGTAGCCAACACAATGTCTACTCCCCCATACGATTTTGTTTTCCAAGAAAGAAGGAACAAAAGTGTTTCACAACACACATGGATTTGCCTTTGGTCATTTAAGGCTTACACGAGTCAAAGTGTAAAGCAGGGTTTAGTCCTCAAAGCCACAGTCTGGAGGCAAGAAGGGAGGCCACACTTTGCCAGTCCCTCTGAGGTCTCAGATCTCTGGTCTGCTGGGGCAGAGATCCACATTTTCCTTACACCAGGTCGGGGTGACAGATCGTACTAGGTTAAGCACCTCTGTATTCTCTCTACAGAAGTCTATGGCACGAGATATACAGGAGCTTTTTAAAACTAAAACTTCAACTATTTAAAAAATAGTAAGGAACTTTTCAACAAAACAGCCAAGACTATCTTATCTCATTGCTAACCGCCAAATGTTAATCTAGGTAAGTCTGAGTTTTTCTGTAATGTGTTTACCATTCTCCTGGCTCCCTCAGATCACATCCTAAGAAAGCCCCTCCTCTATTTGAGGCAAGATTTGCTTTGCAAACTCACCACATTTGTTTTAATCATTTCTTCTCTGACTCATAGGTATGTTCTTGTTCATCTTTGCCCCTTAATAACCCTTCAATGCTTGTTGGGAGAGTTTTTTTCTTTTCCCTTTTTCATTTAACTTTATACTCCCATAATAAGGCATATCTATCCATATCATGCAGTACTCATCCCAGTATCCACAAAGCACAGAGTAACTGCAAACTGCTAAAGTGCAACATCACATTTGTCACAGCATGACATCAGAAAACCAGTGGCCAAAGCCATCACAGCATCCTCATCAGACGTCTCACTTATTTCATTTACTCAGACGGAAGAGAATTAACATTAATGCAAAGAACATCAAAGAACTTAGAGATGAAGGAAGCCTTCCAGAAATTGGGTCTATTTTCCTCTGGAAAACAGTGAAATACTCTGTACAGTCACATGTAAGCCTCACTTGTCCAGTTAAGCTCCCACTTACACACTCCTTTCCAAAAGCAAAACAGGCGCGTTACGAGATTAGGCAACGATTTGCAATTACTCATTTGCAAGTGCACACAGTGCTACCTGTGCAGACCTCGTGAGGTCATTCCAGCCACAAGGAAATCCAAAGGACTGTTCTGGCTCTGGGATAAAACTGGGCTCGTCCCCTGAACTTTCTCTGTTTCTGAGCTCTGTTGGCCGTTGCTGGCAGTGAAAGCACAAAGAGCTCCCGAGTGCTCTACGTGCTGCCTCCTCCATGGCAGAGCCGAACGTGCATCGAATAAAAGGTGACCTGCAGTCATGTCACATATCTAGCTTGGGATATAGTATATGTGGATCCACATTAAATTATAAGCATCATATATATTCTCCCCAACTTTTTAACTCTGGCCAATTATTCATCAGTTTCGTTTCTTTTGCTGTATTTTCTGAATCTAACTGATAATACTCTAGATAGAAGTACTTAAACAGCAAGCTTTGCACAGAAATGCATCAAAATGAAATCTTCCAGCTCTCAAGCAGCCTGCATATTCTTTCTGTTCTGTTTTGGAAAATCTTTCCAAGACTCTTACAAATCTCCTATGAGGCATGAAGCTTTAAAATTAAAGCTGTAAGAGTTGAAAACCCAGTCTGATAATAATTACTGGGTGTTTTTGCATGGGGAGAAAGGATAATCTAGTGATTTAGACACTAGAGGAGTCTGAAAAGATCCAGAGTCAGACCCTAGTGTCATCATCAACTTCCTGTAGGATCTTGGACAAGCCAGAATGTTTTTTTTTCTATTTCTCAGAATAAATAGAAAAATGTGAGTGTAAATATAAAACAGGAGCAACAGCATTTTTCAGGGATATTGTAGTGAGCAACGGAAAGAACCACAATCTGAAAACATCCCTAATACTGATTGAGGATTAGCTACGGTAGTCAAAGGCTCCAAAAAGAATTGTGAGTAACACACTATTTAAAATAGCATCATTGAGTCTAGTTATCATGTCTATGTACTGCGCTCTTTAGGGGAAGAGTGGCAAAGGACAAAAAACTTGCTCCTGCAAGTAAAATGTTTTGGGGCTAAGGGAGCCTTAAAGTTATGTCGATGCTTACATGTATGAAATGCCTGTTTGGTGCAAGCTGTGCAAACCTTACTGGGCTTTCTGCACACGAGGGCAGCTGGCCAGTGCTGAACCGTGAGGAACGGCACCTCTGCTCTTCCATACCTGGATCAGACCGGGAAGGGGAGCACTGCTGCCCGCTGCAGTCCCACCTGCATGCACTGTGTGCGCCCGTGCCTGTGCACTGGGCTCCCTCCCGCTCCGTGGAGCCGGCTCCGGTTCAGCCACGCTCCTTCCCCACCCTATCCGGAGAGCGCCATGGTGCAGCGCCAGCGCCGCTGGAGCGGTCACCGGACACCGGCAACACCTGCAAGTGCAGAGCTCTACCCAAAGGGTGCGGAGCTGTCCCGAGCCTTCCAGGGACTTTTCCTGGAGTTTCCAACAGGAGCACAGGGCTTGGCCTAAGCTTCATCACTAGGGAGGCACTCATTTCTCCCAATTCCCCTTTAAAAGGCAATGGAATCTTCATTGCATATGGGGCTTTCTATTCAAAATTGAAGTCCCTTTATAAAGATAATATACTCCACTTCTGCAAAACATGAATAATCTCCTTAGAAGATAAAAATACTGGAATGTGAGCTCTGTTTTAAAGCTAGGTACAACCATACCTAGGTTATAACCATACCCTGCATTACCTACCCTAGCGGGCAGACACGCAGGTGATACAGAAACGCTGTGACTGCTCGGAACAGGTGCCCTCTCCCGCGCTGATTTGGGGCAGGGAGAGTCACCGAGACGGAGCTGCTGGATGCCAGCACGGTGACAGTGCTGGGGGTGCACACGCCTCGAGCTGGGAGGGGGCAGGACTTGCTCTGCGTACGTGCTATATTTAAGTAAGCCCTTCTAATTCAATTTGTGCGCTTAGGAAAAGGCAGAATTGCGTTATGCTCACATTTAAACAAGTTGCAAATGTTAAGATTAAATATAACCTATGGAATCATGATTTTGCTTAATGATTAAGTGTCAAAATCTGCCTAAATTAAAACAGTCCATTTTAATGTCCCTGGGAACACTAGGCTTAAATTATTTTTAAGACCTATAAAGAGAAAACAACAGAAAAAAAAAAAACATAAACAGACTGAGCTGTTTAAAATGTGTGCTCTAATTAAATAAGAAACATCTGCCATGGGGCTTTGGAAGTGCATGTAGTCCACCCGCGCTGTGCCCCAAACCAGTTCCCGTCTAGAACCCCGGACTCCGAGGGAGGCTCGAACCTCCCCGCGGCCCCGCGCGGCCCCGCGCGGCCCCGCGCGGCCCCGCGCAGCCCCGCGCCACTCACTGGTGCCGTCGAAGGGGATCTGGCGGCAGCGGGGCGCGGGCCAGGCGCAGGCATAGACCGCTCCTCCCTGCACGATGTCGGGCTGCGAGGTGTTGGCGCGGGGCGCTCCCACGAGCACGCTCACCCTGCACGGCGGGCGACAGTGACCGCGGGGACCGACGCGCATCCCCCGAGCCTGTCCCTCGCCTCCCCCGTGCATCCCCGCGCTCCCCTGTTCATCCCCCGCGCACCCCGGTTGATCCCCCGTGCATCTCCCGTGCATTCCCGTGCATGTCCCGCGCATCCCCCGCGCACCCCTGTTCATCCCCCGCGCACCCCCGCGCATCCCCCGCCGCGCCACCCACGTGCTGGGCTCCGGCACGTAGAAATCCACGGCGTAGCCGAAGTAGCTGCCCGGCGGGCCGCTGTACACCGTGAGCTTCTCCTCGTCCAGGTTGAAGGCGACGAGCGCGCGCGGCCAGAGCAGCGCGGGCAGCAGCAGCAGCAGCAGCAGCAGCGCGCACGGC
>JAVCKT010009319.1:0-17242 GCA_032273925.1 Rhynchotus rufescens | reverse complement strand
GCCTCTACAGCTGTCTTAATTATTATGATAGTGGGGCAATAACACAAAACAAATGTTCATGTCTTGATACTACTAAAGGGAAAGAGTTATCCTCAGCTAGTATAGACTACACACTCATATATATTGTACCAGAATAAGGTGAAGAAAATAAATCCCAAACTTTGAGTTCTTTAAATGGAGGCGTATTTCTCAGCTTTCCCTCTGGAGATGCTATGGTCTTTCAGCAATCTGAACAGGCTATCACTGTGTGGTTTTGCTGCTGTTTAAAGACTTTTTTTTAAAAGGCTTTGAGTTTCTCTTTTAATATTAACACAGTTAAAAGATTCGTGAGAAGTATATGTATAATGCTGATTAAAAACTACCCGATGCAACACTGAATCAAGCCCTCACAGAAAGCAAACACCAGAACTGCAGGTGTTGCACTCATTTTTAAATTGCTCCCAGGTTAAACACAGTGCTCCATAGAGGCTGTTACCATTTGTGATATTAGCCTCTTGAAGACTGCCTTCCCAGTCTTGTTTTATTTCAGTATTTCAGATAGGAGGCTGCATTCCCACTGAAGGGCACTTTAGTATAGAACTTGACAAAGCTTTAATGCAGCTTACCTGTTTTCTGAGCACATAGTAAGGCAGAAACGGAAAGTGTATGAAGAAAGTATGAAGAGTATGAAGAGTATGAAGAGTATGAATTGGTGAAGCCCAAATTGCAGACAGGACAGCGCACGGATGGGTAGAGGAAGAGCTCTTCCTCATACTAGAAAAGCTATCTGTACCAAATTCAATTAGTGATAGTATAGTTACTGGCATGTTACATGTTCACAGAGTTCCCATTCCTAAATGGTTCCACCTAAATTGCTTTTTCCTTCTTCAGACCATCTCTTTTACCATCTATGCAGCCATTCCTACTTAAAGTGGGTTTTGAGCAGATTTCCTTGAGGTAATGTGTCCTTCTATCCTCTTGGGAAGTAGAAGGACGTGGAATCGCATGCAGTGGAGCACACAGGAACTACAAGGCCTGGAATAGATTTACACATCAGCAACTTTGTTCTGTTCAGCTCAGGAGCATTTCTTTGGCTGTCTTCCAGAATATTAAAATACCCTTCCCTTTTCCTCCAAATATTTGTTTTTTCATGAAAATTTAAGAAGCCTAAAATGCTTTAATAATTAAAAGCAGAAGCAAAATACTAACTCAGAGGGGAGAAAAAAGAATGTCTATTACCTTCATTTCAGATATTAAATTCTTGAATTCCCATAGGAAATATTTTTAATGGAAATATGGTTCTTTAGTCTAACAAATGCAAAACAAGCCTTTTTCTTCTTGGTTAACAGATACGTGAAAAAATAATCTAGCCACCCACCTTAAGTCCAGCTCCCGTGTACCAAGTCAGACTCCCTACCACGTGAGGAAAGACAAGAAAATAAGTCTCTACAAACCAGCAAATAGAACTTCCATAAAAGTGGCAGATTAATGGTGGAAAATGGAACCTTGTTTCATCTCAATCACTGCTACAGGACTTTCAGAACAAGATTTTAAGCCACTGTGTCTACAAAGTACTAACATTTTCAGTTTTGAATGACATCTGTCTGTGGTCTCTGTGGAAATGTTTTTGTTCACTTTTACATTCCAAACACCAAGGAAAAATAGGTCTAGAAGTCAGATGTGGTGATCATACGTCAAAAATACTGCACATTTAGCTCTAGTATTTCACTGTTTTTGTTCTGTAAATTCCAAAAGATATCTAAGTTTGCATATATATAACTATTTTGCAGCATAAAAAGAATGCAGCAATGCATCTTGCCTGGACCATGGTTACCTTGATGCTCACATTCTTACTACGTTTTTAAGAACTCATAACTAATCCAAACTGCAAAATTTTCTAAGAAAAAAAAAAAAACCTGGTACGGCATTTAATTTCAGACTGATTTAGCAGATGATTAATGTGAAAATAACTCGTTCTATACCACCAAAGAAAGCCAAAACCCCTTAAATGAGACATTCTTACAGTCTAAGATATCTCATGACTATCTACATGCAGTAAAAATTGTAATAATATATTGAGTTACATATTTTCTGAAGAGAAATCTTTATTTTCCAGAATGGAGCAATAAACCCTCCACAAATCACAAGTTGTATGGCTCACATACAAACTCATGCAACTGGGAACATGATTTGCTCATCATCAGGATGCCAAAACTCTTCCTCTCTGAAGTAAAACAAATGATACTCAGTTGCTGTTCAGTTATTCCTTCATTAGTAAGATGTTTTCTTAATTAAACATCAAAAATAATATTAAATGTTACCTTAGAAGCCTAGTCATTAAAATGGAACATCTACTAGACATTTTACAGATAGAGAACTGAGAGGAATTGCTATGGTCAAGTTGGACACCTACTAAAATAAAGATAAGGAAGGTGGGGTACCCTTCCTTGCCTTGCATTTCAGTATAGGGGAATAGGAAGCAATGCAGTTGAGAGGTAAGTGTCAAACAGAACTGTAATGCTATTAACTATAAAAACAAACAGACAAACAAGCAAACAAACAAAATAAAAACCCAAGAAGGAATCTTGTAGCCAGACATGGGCTTGTCATATCATTTAATTATTGTTCTCTCAATTATAAAATACCTACCTTTTGTCATTGTATTTTTTTTTGGGGGGGGGAAGAGGGTATTTGTCTTAACAAGTTTCCAGCACATTCTGGTTATTACTTTTATTATATGGATATACAACCAACTCTAAAAACAGTGAGATGATGTATAAAACATCACGATGATTATTCCTGCTATAGCAGAAGAATATTACAAGCTCTAGTGACTCTAGATGGAGCTTTAGTTTGCAACGTGAGCTGAGTCATTCCTTTAACTACTGCTCCTCTGCCACCTTCTGTAGTCTGACACTCAAATAAAGCCCTCTGTCTTCAGCCAGGGCACGCCTGCCTCTTGCAACGCCCATGAGAAACAGTGTGCCTCCCACACAATATTAAGTAATTCTCATTCAACTTCCAAGATGTCATCCAAGGAAAAAGTAAGCCAGCTTCTGAACAGACTTACATGTGTAGATCCCTGTTTTGTAGGACAGAAATTCAGTTTATGAAACCTTTCACAGGATCAGGGACAAAACTATTTCCACGGAAACCAATATTTCACTTAGTCAAGAATGGTTAAGTGGAAAAAGAGAGGTCTGGAACTGAAGAGTCATCAAAACTCCCCTAGAGCACTTCAAGGACAAACCTAAAGCTTCACTGAGGAAAGATCTAAAAGCTTCAGAACTGTAAATGCTGCAAACAACTCCTTCGAGGCATGACTCCCAACAGCCATGCATTTCTTTGAGAACTCATCCACATGATACCCTAGCATCTACAGGGTTCCCAAGCATAACATCATGGCTGCAGCTCAACATAATTTTGACAAAAATGACTCACAGAAACCCTGTGATGCTTTTAGAGCTTATAATATTGAGGGCTTATATAAAAAGGAAAAAGACTAAGAACTAACAGATAAGACCACTGAGGCAACACAAACTCAGACAAGGAGGAATCCCAGCTAAGATTCCATCAAAGCCACAGCGATAAAAAACAAACTTAACATCACTTCAAAATGCCTTAGGGCTGCCTTTGAATTTCAGATGCCAAGTGCACATCTGACACTTCCCAAACAGCTTCCCATTTGAATTGCAGCACTAAAAACACACACCCCATTCTCTACGCTCACATCTGGGGTGTTTATGTTCCTGAGGAGCCTCATTAACCTTAGTGCAACCAGTACATGGAGAGAGAAACACCCAGAGGCTGGTTGTTCTTTAACTGCCCGTAACAGCATGAGCAGCCACTTACCAGCCGTGCACAGATGGCTAAGTGGCTTTTGCAGCACTGGGGAGGGGGACACCCCCTTTCTCCACAGAAGGCCAGTACCAGCAGCTCGAGGTCCCCTCAGGTCCTCTTCCCTTACTTGGCAACAGCCAAAAAAAACCCTAGAGTGTTATAGCAATATACAGGAGACACTCAAGAGCCCAATGCAACTTTAGACAGCTTTTCAGTGTATACATTTGTTTTCTTATCTTGTCTCTGTAACTATAAAGATTAACTTATTTTGAAAGCTATGTAGATTCTCATACAGGTGCCCAACGCTAAATATTTCAAAACAAGAGCAAATGTTAGAGATTTGTAACTCAGTTGCAGGGACACTAGAAGCCCACTGTAAAAGAGGAAGGCTAAAAAAAAAAATCAAGAAAAGAAAGGAGAGGGAAGGAGAGGGAAGGAGAAGGAGAAGAGAAGGAGAAGGGAAGGAGAAGGAGAAGGGGAGTCAGCTAAAGCTGAGTTTTAACAGAACAATCTGGTCCAAATTCAATACTTGAGATGTTTTCCTTTCTCTGAAACACCTGATAACGCAGACTTCTCTCATACAGATTCATTTGTGCTTATACTGCTATCAGGAAGATCAGATCACAGCTGACAGGTTTCTGTCCCCAAGTTAAGGCAGTGACAGCAGCAGTAGCTGCCCTCCCACAGCGGACCAGCCACATGGGGGGCACATATATCAGTGCATACTGCCTATGTGTTGAAACAGAATGGGGGGCCCAAGGCCTCCACAGGAAGATTTGAATTCTCACGTTCTCCAGGTGCCTCGGGTCATCACCTGAGAACTGAGAGGCTGCATCACAGCAGATGTGTCAGTGCCCACAAGCCTTGGATGGAAGTGCCCCTCTCCCACCAGCACATGCACAGCTCCTGAGAGGGCCTGCAACATACTTCAAGTATAAGAAATCCTGCAAAATTTTAGCCATGGTTTAACAAATCCTAATGAGCATCACTCTGAGTCTTCTGGGAGAGCCAAGTTTGGGAAAACTTGTATAAAAAGAGGAAAGTAAAAGAAAAATCCTTTTGGGAGTAAAGACTGTCCCTTGCCAATTTTTAAATGTCTGCTCCACAGCATGAAAATTAAACCAAAACGAAAGAGTAACTCTACAGAGCACAAGAAAAATTATGCAGCTACTGTGAAGCAGATTGTAGCAGAGACTCCAGCCTTCTGCAAGAACCTTTCTGCATACCTTAGGAGGTAATTTCAGGAAATGAGCATGAGCAATGCTGAAAACGACTGTCCATCCTCACTGCTGCTTAAGTGCCCTGATCACTGGCATTTCCAGAGCGATGCAGCAAGCATCTTGCCTTTGCAGAAGTCACAAGCTATCAGCTGGTGAGAAGACACACTTCTCCTTCCAGAGGAGCTCTTCCTGCCTTTCCATGGAATTACGGAGGCTCTGGCTTGTGTTTGTATTCCTTTATGAATGAAGAGAGAAGCCAGGCAGCATCATTTAGATTTTTATTCAGCAGAGAGAACAAAGGATGCCCTCCAGGCCATCCCACACAAAGTCCACACTCGATTCTTGGCTGGTAGCTCTCTGCTTTAAACAAGCATTGAAACTAAAATATCTCATACCATTTTTCTGATGGGCCTACTTACTGAGTGTGTATTTAAAAAAAAAAAAAAAAACAACTGACAACTGGAGGTCAAGCAATTCAAATCTGTCTTTGAAAAGAAAAGTGTAGCTTACTAGCGCTGGCTCACTGCAGACTGTTTAATATGATGATTACCAGCAAGGGCTGACAGGAGCCTTGTCAGATCTGAAATACATTCTTGGCCCCCACCTGAGCAGTTAGACTATCCATCATCTTATTTTTATTCTTCCGTGCTAGCAGCGGGTGTCTACCATAACATTAATGAAATAGCCTTTCCAGACGCGTAATTCCAAGGATTATGCGAGGTCTGGCGCTGACATTGCCCAAGCTGTGGCCAGGCAAATGAGGAAGTTACAGCAGCTTTTTCCACGAGGAGGCCTGAAGCCAGGGCGAGAGGGGTGACCACTGAGGTCCAGGCCTCAAGTGCAGCTCTCGGAGAGACGACGCAGGTTTCAGAGCTGGTGCTTTGTCTGACAGGGTCTCACGTGTCCCGGGATTTAGGCTGGGATTTTGGCAGGTTTGGGTGCACTAGATTAATACTTCAGCCTTTACTCCTACTCTGTCAACTGGATTCCCCTAAAGCTCAACTGTTGGGAATGCAGGGGCAAGACAGCACAGAATAGTTAATGGTGTAACGAGCCTCCACGGCGCGCACTCAAGGAAACAACATACATCAAGTGCATCCCTCGGGTCATTTTCCAGAAATATTCATTTACATTTTTTAATTGCTGCTTTTCATTCCAAACCCAGGTAACATAAACAACATTAAGCGTGCCCTTATCAAACAGCTGTTCTTCAAGCAGAATCTCACGTCTACTTTGACTTGCTATTACTGTATAAAAAATGAATACCAATTAAAGACATGACCCCATTTCCATAAGATACACTGTGCAAGTTGGGTATTAGCATAAGAAAGAAAAATCTAATGGTTGGTGAAATGTTTATACTTAAAAAAAGAAAGCCACAAAATACAATTTTCACTTTGTTATGAAAGCAAAACATTAAGAAGAAACCAAAAAATTACAAGTCTTTTGGCAAAGGTCAATGCATGAATGAAGAAGACCTATTTAACAGAAACACTAATACACACACAGGGCAGAAGAAAACAGGAGACAAATCAAACCTAAAGTGCTACAAACACTCCCTGAACCACACATTACATGCAACTGGAATATGTTAATGCATGTAAAACTTGGCATAAGTCCAACTAGTGTATTTATATGAAAATACCATCATTAGACCTCTTGTTCTTACAGCAAATAAGTAGTGCAGTATTCCCTTTATTTCTTTTCCACAGAAAATTAGGAAAAAGGCAGGAAGATGGTTACTTCTCAGTTTACACTGTGAAAGGTGGTTTTACTATTATAAAATATATGAACCGAACTGACTTAGCAAGTTAGCTATTTTCTAGCAAAAACAGGTGGTTTCCTTATTTGTCTTTTCATAAAGGCAAGATCCTAAGTTCCCTCACTTACACAAAAGTGCCAAAATTAAGTCTAAACAGAGCTCCATTTCACTGTTTTGACCAAAAGACTAAAATCGCCAAACTTGCTCCAAAGACACTAGACAGGATATAATTTCTTTGTGTTATGGGGGGAAGGAATATTGAGTCACTTTAGTCTGACTTCATTTCCATATTTCCAAAACCATACTCCTTCCCCACTACAGTAACATCTGAAGATTTCCATGCTGTATTAAGAAATTATCTTCAATATCCACTGAGAAAGATAAGCTTCTTTCAAAGATGGAAAATTACGGCTCAGATATTTAATAACTTGCCAAAAACTTCATAACACTTTCTCTGCGAGGAGAACTGCAACAGTACTAGAATGCAGCTCGGTTCTGTGGTTAAAAGTATTCAGAAATCTGATGCTATCACTTAGCCCTGGCCTTTTATATAAATTTTATTCTGCTATCATCTTGGTAAGCTCCAGTGAAAGCTGCTCCTTCAGTGTCCTTTTAATGTCTTTGACTCAGTGAAACACCCTTAGGGATATAAACTTTGTTATTTGTTATTAAACCATTATGCTGGCTCAACATTAGCATCAAGCAACTAATATTAAAGAAGGAAAACAAAATTAGATTTAAGATACTATGCATAATATGATAATACGCTATCCTTACTCCCTATAGTCTCCTCTTCTTTCCAAAATCATTGCTTCTTTCACTCACTCTATTTTTTTTAAGAGGAAAAACATAATATTATGATATCTTAAGAAATTATTATGTTTCAGGACCTTATCAAAAAGCAGCCACAGCTACAGAGCACTTAAAGTACTGTAAGTCCTAGAATTCACTCATAGCACAGCTTCAGAACACAGTCAAGCAAATGTGTTGTAATTCACTTAGCCTAATGTGAAAGGTAATCACGTTAGGGAAATGTTTGGTCCTCTTTCTGTAGCTGGCACAAGGGCAGCATTGCTTGCGGCTCCATCGTCTCTTGGCTTCTTTTAAGTATTTTGAAAATAACATTACGTACAAAGCAGATTTTATATATATACACACAAACATACTGAAGCAGAAGAGTTTGCAAAGTTTGCATGCACATTTTGAACAAAAACAAAGTGCCATCTCCAATTTAACTCAGTTCGCTGTTTTAACTACCAGATGCTCAAGAATATTTGAGTATGTTTTGCACTGACACCATCTTATCCTAAATTGCTCTGAAACAGTCTTGGGGTTGTCAGTGCTCAAGTATGGCTTGCTATGCTTAACCACTGCAAACCTATACTGAACACCCAAATTTAAATAATGCAACTTGCACTTCATGTTAACTGTACAGCATAACTTGTAAGAAAAAGAAGAAACTCTCTGTGCTCAAAGGAACTATCAGTGCTCTTCCTCCCCCAGTTTTCATTATAATAATAATAATATTTCTTGGATTTAAGTGATCAAGAATTTAGCGTAACTCTGATAAGGAGCAATTGCAAATAAAAGACACTGAAATTAAACAATGGGATGACAAATTTGAACTTGCCATCTTCACTATTACTGATGACAGACAGAAAATACCTGTGATATATTGCACTTAGCTCCCAAGGATTTGCATTAATGCATCAGCATTCATAGAGGCAACAGATCTGCAAAGTGTAATGAGGTTTCAGGAGACAAATAGGAAAGTCACTGCACATGACTCCAGGGTCTGTCTCACCTCCCTCGTAATTGTAAAGTCATGACTTTACTTATCATCACATTTTATATAACCTGCACAACGGACTCAGTTTATTGTTGTTTGTTTCTTTGTTTTTAACTGCTTTAATTACTGTGTATTTTTGGTTGTTTTCATACAAACAGACACATAGGTCAGATAAAGTTACTTAAGAAGCAAAAAGGTCATCCCTGGAAAACATTCTGCAGCAAGTACATGACTGTTGAGAAACTGCAGCATTTAAAGGACATGATTAAATCTATTTGCTTTGCCATGCTCTACAAAAAGAATCTTACCCCCAAAATGAACATCCAGGGATGTGTTCTCAGATTAAGCAGCTGCTAGTGCTTTAGATGAGCTTCTCAGTTATACCTTTATTCACAGAACACACTTCTATTTAGGATTTAACTTCATATTTTTCTTAAACTGGATTTTTAGAGGCATTTTGTGGTATGACTTTTAGCTTTCATAAATAAAGGTCACTGATACAGAAGTATCTCCTATTTATTCCTTTCACTGTAAATTAATTACCCATTTTAATAATTTCAAAAATTCATTTTACAACTTGCTGTAAATTAGTACTAAATTATTTTTCATAATTGATTACGACATCAACTAATAATCATTACAGAACAGTTTTCAAATAAATATAGTCTGTATATTAAACAAGAAATTTCTTTCCCAGCAAGAAAAATACATCACAACTAGAACTTCCAGAACTTATTTAAATACTTACCAAATTAGCAATCAACTCTCTTAATGTTAAGAAATATGTAATTCAATATAGCAAATAGAAAAATAAAAAACAAAAATTGTGTCCATGTAATTTCTTGCATAGGATTTAGAAGCAAACTGGTATCAGAATACATTATTATGACAATTTTAATTTATGCAAATCATAAATTTAATTTATGAAAAGCATTTTAATTCAAGCAAAATTGTTTTACATGTAGTATGCAGCTAGGAAAAGCAATACAAATTTTATTTGTTAAACAAATGCAATATCATCACTAGTTACAATAAAATTGGAAGGCTTCTGCTTGCTTTTTTTTTTCCTTGACTGCAGAGCCAGTAGGTGTCATCACTTCAGCCTTGTTTTTGCAGATATTCTGAACATACCACCCTGGTTTTCAGTTTCCAAGTTTCTAGCCTATGAGTAAACTCATCATTGAGCTAAACAGCTTCCTGAAGAAAATATTTGCTGCAAATACTGCTTCTGCAGAAATAAACACCACGGTCAAAAGCAGATTCAGCCCTTCAACAGAACAGCAGTCTGACTTGAACCTTCAGCAGGGAGGTTTTCCTTCTGTCCCCCACACTCCAGTTCAAATCTGCAATTTGTTTCTAAGTTATTTTAAATGATAGTACCCTTAGGATTTAAAGATTATCATAACATTTTTTCAAAAAGTTGCAATTATTTTTAAAGAGTATTTTGCTCACTTGTTTTTAAAGTGCTTTTCTACCATCCTACCCACTTGCATAATGACTTTTAACGCATAAAAGCATACACGGGTACTGTCCAGTTCTATGGACTCACATCACGAGTCCCACCTCCCTCCAAACAATCACAGAAAATCTCCTTCCTCTCCGGCGATTCCTCCGAAGCCACAAACGCACTGCGAGCTTAATGAGTCTGTCCGTCAAAGCGGAGATTAAGGTTAAAACGTTAGCCCCGTTTTCAAAACCAGCTAGCAGCCACGGTACAGAGGTACTTCTGTGCAGCCCAGCTGGACACAGGTCCCCGTTCAATTCGAGCAGGATACGCAGGGATGTATCAGAGGAGTGTAAAACAGAGAAACCAGAGCCCAGCAGTGCATATGCAAACCTGAAAGTCTAAAAACCTGGAGTTTCAGGTTTTGTCTGAAAGGCCTGGAGTTCAGCACGGCCTAACTCATGTGCGGGTGACAGTAACAGTCGCTGCACGAAAGGCAGCCCCGCTCGCCAGGCACACGGACTGCTAGGGAAGCACGCCTGGTTTTCCACGATTTTTCTGGGAAGAGGAAGGAGAAACAACAGCATTAAACTTTATTCCTTGACACACTTCATCGTCAGTCTTAAGTGCACTGTGAATTTTATACTATGTTCTGCAGCTTTTGAGAATTTGATTTAAATGGATTTAGCAAGCACAATAGCTTGGCTGAGGGTGCCATAAAGACTTTAACCCCAAGAAATGAGAAAGCCCCAGAAAATGAGCGTGGCCAGAAAAGAAGCCAAGCAGCAAAGATATTTCTCATATAAATGGCCCACAGATTTTCCAGATTTATATATCAGAATTAATAAATTAAACTGTTCCCAGATGTGAACTGGTATATACAAAAAGCTTCATATGCCACACCGAAAACCCTTAAAGAAAAGGCATTCACGATGCTGTAGTAGTTCCTTCCACGTAACTGAGAACTAAAGAAGAGAAATATATTCGGTCTTTAGTTATTTACTGTTATATATTCTTAAATATGAGAGATAAGAAATACTGCCCTGCAAGACTGATTAGAATTGATTAAAAAGTGAAAAAATTTTCTTCAAATCCATGTTGAAACAAAGTTCTTATAGGACATCAGATATGTATAAAAAACTTCCAGTTTTACTTCAATTGCACTTCCGGCAATATTTTAAGAAGATTGCCTAATAAAAACCTTAGCTAATGAGCTGAATTTCAATTGAGCTTATGTAACACAACATCCATCCTTGAGTATTCAGTGAAACTCATTTGCACTATAAAAAAAATTCCTTTTTCTTTGAGAAAGCACAAGAAAACAAGACACTATTTCAATTTTTATTCCCCAAATGTCTATATATAAGACTCTACTACACATTTACAGCATGCTATGAATGTCACCATTTATGGGAATGTATTAATCTATTACATCTTTTTTTTTTTTTTTTTTTTTTACAATACAATAATTGCTGGTAGATATAAGGCAAATAATCACCTTGGGGTGTATATGCAATTTCAGTATCATTTAGGAAATTTGCACTCTGCACAACAACAAAACAAAAAATTAATGCCATTTGTGCCAGACTTGGAGCCAACCCCCTTTCCAAGGAAGGGTGAAGGAAATGTTGCAAACACAAATGTTTACCTCTTTGCATGAAGCCCTGGGACTTGGCCATGGCGCCCGCAGCGCCTTTCACAAACTGCACGTCTGGAAGCAGGAGATTCGCTGCGCAGCTCCAGAAGCTCCCGGCTAATGAGGCCATTGAAATGCATATGGAGCCCACTGACCAACTTACAAACTGGGAAACACCTTTGCTATGCTCCTGGTATCCTCTGGCCATCCCCAATAGGAACTGGCCAGTTTCCAAACTGGCCACAGCAGAGGAGAGTCACATTAATTGGTTGTAGCTGTGGGGAAGCACCTTCTACAAACAGCATCTTTTATTTTGGGAGAAATTCTCCCAAACTTTATCCATCTCACCATGATGAACTGCATGTTATATTACTGCAGATTCATTAGAAAGTTTTTATTTAGTAGCATTCAAACTAGCCAGCTAACACACTCCTATTTAGAAGAGAAAGCAACCTTTTAACTTCTGGCCTATGCTCCTTATGCTCTGCAACTTTCGTTCCCAGGCCAGGGTTATGTTTTACTAGGATTTTCCCCACGGAAAAATCAAGGTGCTGTTGTACCAGCTCTTTATGCAGCAATTCAGCAGCTGAGCATTTGCATTAATTGAGAATGATGGCAGTGATGATCCTCCCCTGGAACTGTTGGACATGCTCCGTTTCTCCTCCAGATGGTCTTCTCCCAAGTCGGTGAAATTGGCTGGGAGGCTGCTGGTCTTTTATAAATTGACAGCTAACCTAGCAGGAGTCACAATTCCCTGACATTTTTAGAAAATATAATAAAATATTGGGGTCCGGCTCCGTTCATTGCCAGGAATGAGGGGGTTGTGTGTGTTTTTTTAATTACATCAGTACAATTAGGCCCATGGAGTAACCAGTGACAGGAAGGGGTATATGAGGGATGGAGACAGATAAATCATCTCCCGGGTTTTTCTCTGGATCCACCATGTTCAGCTGCTGTCATCTTTTGGGGAATGAGAAACGAGCTATCCAAATACATTGAGCATCACTCACCTCCTGATGAAAGGATGTCCACTGGATTAAACCCTACATTGCCACAAGAAAGCTGTTAAAACCCAAAATTTAACAAAAAAATTACCCAGGAGAAATCCAAATAGCACCAATGATAAGATTCTAGAAATTTCCAAAGCTCATCCGCATTTAGCCCTCTTTGTTCAAGAAGTCTGAACATTTATCAGGTCTTTTTCGCTCACCTTTATAATGTCAGAAACAAGAGTTGACTTAAAAGCAATACCTCATCCCGCTGAGGGTTATGTTTTCATTCCTGGTCAAAATATAGAATTAGCTTTATAAACACTGTGTAATTGACCTGTGAGGTTCAATAGCTCAGAACATATTGAACAAAGAGCTTAGCAATATTCAAGAAGGGATTGAACATAATGATTAATAGCCTCTGTAACTGTATTAAGTAGACTAAAAATTGCAAGAACCTCAATCTTCATGCTCCAGGGCACAGACTTATAACCAGCTGAGATCAGGAATAAATTTCTCCCCAGTACATGACTTCAAAGTTAGGTGCACAGGGAATAATTTATGGCTTTGGAGACTTGCAGGACCTTCAGTATTTTTCCTTTGTTGGAGAACATCTACATTGGCCCTTAAGCATCACAGAAAATAGAACTAAACAGACAACTCTAGTGAGAATTGTGTAACCTGAAACTATTTTGGACAACTGTTCATGTCAACTAGTTTTTCAAGCAATTTTAAAATGGCAAATATCCTCAGAGTAGCTAAGTCTTGGCATCAATTTTCTTCCTTCGTGATTAGGATTAAAAAAAAAGTTAGCCTTCCATATACATGCAAATTCAGTCAGATTTGCCAGAGTTTTAGTCAAGATGAAGAAGTTTTATCCTATCAACTTATAATCTTAAGCCCTTTCCCAGTAAGCAGCCCAGTCTCCTCAAGATTTCAGCATTAACTACCGATTTACTAACTAGCCTTTCCTTAAATCCTTCCTGCTTACCAAGCAGGCAGTGAAAGATACCAAAATAGAACCGTTTATTCTAGTCACTGCCCTACCAGCCCTGATTTCCAGGGCAACACATATGGGGAATGCATTTTGCTGCTGAACGAGGGCATTAGTCACTTATGACACTGTCCCTTCCAACACCTTCCTTCTCAGTCTCACTGTTCCGGAGTCCAGCCAGGGCACCAGCCACATAGTCATCTATTTGCTTACATTTAATTTTATTAGGTATGCTGCTGATGACTGAACTTCTTAGATTGTTTCCTCAAGTTCTCGGCTATGTTACAGTATATTTATTAGAGTTGATAGCTGTAGTATACATAGTCATATATATATATATTTGTGTATATACGTATATATGTTATAGAGTTATATACCATAAAGCTATATAGTAATATAGTTATACCTAAATATAGCTACATAGCTATAGCTATAGAGTTATATATAGTTGATATGTTATAGCATCTGTTTTTTACCACTGTGGAAGCTTGAAATGCAATTTAATTTCCTTGCAATACAGTGAGACTCAAAGCCACATGAGCATAAATGATTGGGATGTGGATTGCTGCTTTCTCACTTTCTCAAATAAGAAATATCCTCTACTGTGTCACGAATTAAAAAATACACACAAAACACACTAAATATAAGAAAAACAAATATAAGAAAACATGAGGTAAGAACTACATCAATTACAGGAGAAAAACGGGAAGAGAAAGCTTTTATTGACATTTTTGCCTGAAAAAAGAAGTGCCACATATAACTCAAGACATTATCCTTAGAGCAATAAAGAAGATATAACACCTTCAGATGAAAAGGGAACGTAAAGCAGCACTACTGAATCCCCATACACATTCTCATACTCACTGGGTAAGTGTGGTGAGGAATAAAGTGTTAAGGGGGAACCTACAGCAACTGTAGCGAGACATACAGCTTCACAAACAGCTGCACGATGCCTAAGTACCATTTATTAGAGGAGAGGTTCATACCTATGTTTTTGAAAGATTAATTTGCACTGGTAGCCACAAAACCAGGTGGACGCCTCTTGTTTCCTCTTCTGAGAAAAATTCAGTTAAAACTTGCACCATTCAGACACTTGGTGCCTAAGTCTTTGAGGGGTGGTAGAAAGTGCACTCTTTTGGAAAGGGCTAGCTCAATTTTGATGCATATTTTAAACAACAAACATTCTGAAGCAGCAGTAATAGAGCCTAGACAGAAGAAATACCTTAAAATTAAGGAAAAATTGTACGCTAGATTTTAACATTTTAAAGAGACTATGATAAAAGAAATACAACATTTTTGCTGTAATTGAAAAGATGACTCAATGAATTTTCATTATTTATTCATTATCTTTATGAGGGAATTTCTCCCAAGAGAGCAAGGCAACCCTCTCCAAGCTGCTCTAGCATAATAACGAATGAATAAATTAACAAATTCACCGTTTTCAAAGTAGATGGACATTCTGCCCACGGAGAGTCAATGTTAAACTCTCAGTAACATCACTGAGAGGCACGGCCCACATAGACCTAGCACCAGCCCTTACAAATGTGGCAGGTGAGTGAAGCTCCGCTCACAAGGAATGAGAACAACCACCACACACACGTCCATGTGCATTAAAACACATACACTACAGGCCACAAACAAGCAAACAAACATGGACAAGAAGAAGGTATCACTCCACCTATGTGACACAAGGCATGTGAAAAAAATCATCAGTGTAATGTAGGTAATTAACAGAAGGTCAAGAAAAACTCACTACTCAAAGTAAGGTGACCTACAGGGAGAGATGTATGGATTTAAGAGATGTATGGATTTAAGAGATGCCTTAAATACATGATTGTCAGAGGCTGCCTGGCTAGAAAAGCCAGGAAAGAGCAGTGGGTCTCAGTTCCAAGATAACTATGGCTAAGAAGCTAGAATGCTTTGGCTGGAATTTGTGAACACAAAACTGACTGCCCACAGGAATTTTGCTCCTGCTATGGTTCTGATGCCACAGTATCATAACTTGTTTAAAAAAGAAAACATATACATAAACACGTTTAAAAAACAATCTCAAATAAAACAGCTGTCCAGCATTAAAGCTAGTGTGCATTGGAACCAGATTTGTTGGTCATATACAAACACATTCACTTTGTATACAAAGTAAAAGCTATATATAAATATACATGTCACACAGCATCCACGTGATGAATCTACATTTAGAATTAGTTCAAACTGCAGAATATTTCCTTGTCACTTCATATGTCACTTTGTACTCCCCACAACAACCCAGATCACCTATTTATTTTAGAGTAAACTCTACTAGAGTCTAGAGTAAAGACTTAAAAATGCACAGAAGAGGAAACAACTGCCTTGCCACAAATCAGTGACCATCCTTTGCCTATCTCCAATCACTTGAGAGCAGCAGTAGGACATTTTTTGGAAACTAGTGCCCAACTAGGAGGAGCAAAAGATGGAGAACACCAAAAAAAAGTGCTCTGCAGTCCATTAGCTGCTGCTGAGAGCTTAGTATTTTGTGCTATAGGAGATTATAACAGCAATGTGTTATTATAGTCTCACGCACAGAACAGTGAAAGTTTAATTACAGGTTTATCAGCCAGTGACATTCACATACACAAGTCTTTTTATTTCAAGTATTTGTTAGGATGTTCTCCAGTTTTTCTTCTCTTCAAGATTGTATTTGAAAGGCAAAGCCTAGGAAGTCCATAAAACTATGAGGAGATTAAAATTAATATGTAACTTTTAAGAAGTTTCTAATCTGATTCAACCCATTTGCACAGAAGTCCTTGCAGCTTTTATCTTCTCTGCTATGGAAAAAGTCCTCCGTGTACATAAACTACCAGACTACCACTAGGTTTGCTACAAAATAAACAGTAATTTTCTGTTTAACAGTAGTGGGGCTGGTTGCCCAGTGCATGCTGTTAATTCTACCAGTTTGTCCTTTTGCCAGGAACTGAGTTTTTATTTGCCCCCTCTCCTCCTCTTCAAAGAGGTAATTTTACTGTACATCATTCTGACTAGCAGGCAGTAGTGACTTCCCAAAGACAAGGCTTTGCCAAACACTCATTAGTATTTTCTTTTTCAAGTGGAAATGGCTGTTTAAATTACTCCTGCTCAGATGTTTCAGCCACTTTGGCTAACTACAGAAGGATGGCATTAGCACCTACTACTCAGAAAAATGTCCCTAGCACTACAATACTCTTTCCTTTCAAAGAAACTACCTATCTCTAGACAGCAGTTAATAGTTTCAGGCTGCAGAGCCACGTGCAGAGGCACTGGAGGCTAGTGGCATTGCTCACAGAGCTGCAGTAACCAGGAAAAGCTACACCAGAAAATTGAGGTCCTTGCAATCTGTCTGTGAAAGTGCCCAGTTGTGGCATGGGTTTGGCTATCACTCTTAAATGAAAATTCCACCCTATGGGCCAGCTCTCTTCTAAATGAATTGCAAATTATATACCTAGCAAGTGCCAGCTGCTATTCTTTCCCTGCAGTTTTCCTTTGGTTTCCCTCTCTCTCCTCCTCAATTAAATACAACAATATTCATGCCCTGTCGTGTCTTATCACTTAATTATGTAGTTTGTGGAACAGAGAT
>JAVCKT010009318.1:6246-21876 GCA_032273925.1 Rhynchotus rufescens | reverse complement strand
TTAGTCCCCAAGTAGGATGAGAGCTCGCAGACTAGCACACATTTCTATACTGGACATTAAGCTAACTTTAACGACAAGTGCGGCTTTATATAGATTAACAACTAAACTTACAAAAGTCATGAGGTCTGCAACAGCAAGTATGACTTGGGCTCCTTCCAGTCCTCTGTCTCTACAATAGATTTTTAATTAAAATACTCAAATAGCTCAGCCCTTCAGCAGAATTTAGCTATGCTGCTTCCTGGACAGCTAGAAGGTGCTCAATGGCAGAATGACACGGAAACCTCATAAAAAGAGAAATATCTTGAAAGAGACTTAAGGACATATGACAATTTTGTTTCAGCTTTTGTTAAGCTAGAGTAAATGAGAACAAGATGATACTGAGTAACCTGGGTGCAACATATTAAGAAATGGAAAATAAAGGCAGCAGAAACACTACTCAGTGATTCATCTAGGGGTGTAAATGGTTTAACTTTTCTAACTGACACACAAAGGTTGAACACAACCACAAATGTAACTTACTTGTGTAAACGCTACTGTATCCTTGAGGCTATAAAACTGTAAAGGAAACTTTAGCATTATAAATAGCTGATAAATGTTGGTCTTCACCCAAAATAAACTGCACTGAGTAAATAGCACACTGATTTATTGTCCAGTCAACTAGAATATATATGTGAAGCTCTCTTTAAATGCCAGATAATGAAATTATGATAAGATAAATTTGTTAAGAATAAACTTCACTATTGATAGTCAGAATGTCATCACACTCCGGAAAACAGGTTGTTCTATTACTTTCTTTACTATAGATTTCCTCATCAGAAGCAAAGTGAAATTCACTACAGTATTAAAACTCTACAACTTCCCTGACTTTTTTCCCCTCAGCTTTTGGATATTGAGTAGTACATGCGCAGTATACACAACATGGTAGTTCTATACTAGTCCAAAACAAAATGACATAGTTCAGAAGTTTGCATTTATACAAACAGCAACAGCATCTACTATAAATGCATGCTAAAAGTGTTTAATAGCTACCCTAATATTAGTGCCGTAAAGAACATAGCATTCCATTAGATGTTCTGATACCTCCATCACTTAGTGAATTTTAAGAAAAAGTAATTAGGGCAGACAACACCAGGATGGACTTCAAGTATCAAGGCTTTGGTCTCAGGTAAGATTAACAGGCACTAAATACGTCATGACTCATGTACCATTTTATCATTAATTTTCAACGTCAACTTTAAGTGATAGACTCAGCATAGTCAATGACATGTGTGCTAAACTTTGCAAGGATCCATTTCAGAGACTGGACATCAGTGGCTAACTCTTCATCAATAACTTGAAGAAAACCACAGCTGACAGATTTTGGTCATCTGGAATTCTTAAGATAAGTAAACCATCACTCCATCACAGGAGGTTTACAACTGGTGTATGCTCCCTCAAGGATTACTTCCCTTTCTGAGAAGTTGGAGCTTTTTAAAGCACTTTCTGCCCTGATATAAAGCAGGAACTACCTTATCTGCACTTTGACACAAACCGTCCTACACATTCTTTTGGATTTACTTTGTTAGCTTCATGCAGCTGCCCTGAAACTCAAAGAACAAAGAGCTTAAAAATTCAGCTAGCTTTTCCCGGGTCACAGCAGGCTCATTCAGATCATTTCATAAACTGGCTGTATGAAATTAAAACCAAGATAACCATGTCAAAAAAAAAAATCAATTTGTATTCTAACAGATTAACAGTGAGTTAGCAAACCTTCTAAAAATAACTGGATGCAATTTATGTTGTTGATTTGAACATATCAGGGAGGCTGGGGTAATGGATGACATGAATGCACTGATTCCAACAATGTAGCCTCCAACTTCCAATCCCAAGGTACATTAAGATCTTTATGGAGTTGAAAGGGAATGGAGGAGTTGTACTGCCACCAGCGAAAGCTCATTAAACACAGACAGCCCCAGAAACACCAACAGAGTGAAAACTGGACAGAGATGCATTTACTTTAGCTAAGGGCCAAGAGAAGACACTGGCTATATTAACTCCCTGGTGGAAGCTGCTGGTGGGGGACTGTGAGCACAGCAGCCAACCTGCACACACTTGCTCAGAGTTTGCACATCTGCTGAACGATACTCAGAGGGAAAAAGCTACTTTACTTTGTCTGGTCAGAAGGCCACAGCATCTTCCAGTGGAAGCTTTTGTCAGCTTGAGATCAGACTAGGGTTGCTGTGTTCCTCCCAGAACTCCACTACGACTACTGTTTGAAAAACAAGCAAATTGAGGCTGCTGCCATTTTTGTGAATAACTCACTACTCTGAAGTGATTTTTAAGTAGCTTCTAAAAGAACAATCATGGAAGGCATCATGGAAGAAGTGAAAGCCCATAATAACCACAGTTTCTTTGGGGAACCTCCTTTCGGGTTCTCTAGGATGTATTTTTTGTTTCCACGGCTGTCTTGGGGAGAACTTCTTGTGCAGAATAGTTATCTTTTGTATATAGCCCAGAGGGTAACTCAAAATTACACATATTTCATATCTTATAAACAGTAAACACTATGGTGGCTCTAAATAAACCTTTTAAACACCAATATAAGGCCCTTTACCACTTGACTTTTCATCTGTTTCACCTGCCAGCTAGTTTCCAGATCTGCATATTTAAGAGAAGAAACTTCCTCCTTCAGTGGGACTTTTCCCTTGTAAAACCTTGTGACCTTTAGAAGATAAAGTTCACAAAAAAAAACAGCAAAGGCTGGAAAAAGCCAAGCAAGTATGATTTTAAAAAGCAGACAATCAATATTGTTGATTACATAGGATATATAGCTCAAACTCAAAATGCTATTGACAGTCATCTCAAGAGACTGAAATTTAATTGCACTACAGTAATGACCACAATATAAGATTATTCTTATGCAGTATTTTTATTCTGTAGTGTATAGCAACAACAAAAAATGTAATCACTGAACAAGTTACCTTCTATCAAGCACTGCCCAGAGACATTCTTCTCACCTTGCACAAATTCGTAACAGAAGGAAAAGGAGGCTCACTTGCATTTAAATCAAATTTGCTAAATAGACACCTACCATTTAAAAATAACATTGCAATACAGACATGCATACACATCCATATACACACACACACAGACGTATATATTTATATACATATAAGCACACACATACTTTATGTTTTAGATAGGATGCAAAGTTCCCATTTCCTTTCCTAAGTGGCTAAAGTATTCAGTCTGCAATAGTTATTTAGCAAAACAGTTGGTAAAAATAAACCTTGCCATATAGTTACCCAGTAACCAAGAAAAACATACAAACAAAATAAACTCCCGAAACCTCCGACCACCACAAGCATCATAAAGATGACGGAACTGCAAAATAAGAAAAGTGGGAGTAGAAAAGAAGGGCATGGCTGGGCAAGTGCACCTCCTTCATAGTGGAAAAAAATCCCTGCCATTGAAGAAAGAAATGCTTGCTACCTTTCATGCTCGTGCATTAAAAGGTTAGCGAGGATAACCGCAAACAAGCGGCTTGGCCCGGGCTCAGCTGGCAGCCTGTCCGCACCCTGGTCCCACCAAGGGCAGTCGGTGCCACCTGGTGCTGGGAAGCTGCAGAGCAGCCTGACTCCAGCGAAACAGCTCACACTGCTAAGGAAGTTTGCTTTGGCCGTTTATATTAGAGGGATAAGTCTGGCCGAGTGGAATCCTGGAAACAGCTAGACAGTTCTGGGAAGGTTTTCTCCAGGGGACTCAAAAATAAAAACTTAAAAATGTTGAAAAGTCAACAGAAAGTTAAAATTTATCTACATTCTAGGATTTTTGGGTAGTTATATTAAAATTTACTAACATTAAAATTACTACCTTCATTTATATTAAAATAGCAAGCAGAAGAAATTCTTTATCTTGAAGTCATTTCACCTATCCACATGTTTTTTCAAAGGGAAATAACCCGTCAATATTGTCCAATATTGAATTGGACATTGGAAGAACCTCTTAATATTGTAAGTCACAGCAGATTTACAAAGACGACTATAAACAGATGCATCAAAACTGGTTCCTACCATTTGCTACATATTTCTGAAGTGCTCATTTAGACAAGTGATAGATGGCAGTTTTCTCATTTCCATGGAGCAAACAAAATCCTGAGCAAAACAATAAAATTCTCAGTTGTCTCTACAGTTTAAAAATACAGTATAGAAGATTACTACGCTGAGGGGTTTTTCACTAGGTATTACTCTCACAGAAGAAACTGCAACTTTTAACAGTCCTGTGCAATCATCCACTGTTAAGTAGCAATAAAAAAGGGAATGAATTGCAAGTAAATATTTGTAGAAGGCAGGATTAAACAACCCAAAACATCACAACGCCACTGTATAAATCCAAAATGCAGATACATCCTGCATGCAGGTTTGCTCCTCCTCTCAATAAGAATTTAGGGGAATTAACAAGAGGACAAGAGTGGCAAGGCTGACTAACTAGGAAATAATGTCTGTGCAAGGAACAAATACACAGATTAGAACTGTTCAACTTGGGAAAGAGAAGAGCGAGTGTGGGCAGCATAAACATCTCTAAAATCCTGAGTGGCACAAGAAATGAATGGAGAAAGATTATTCAATGTTTTCCACAGTGCAGGAACTAAGGAGAACCTTATTTTCTCCAATGAAACTGGCAGGTGGCTCAAAAACAAACAAAAGGAAGTACTTTCTCACACAATGTGTAGTTAAACTCTGGAACTAATTGCCACAGGATGTTGCAGATGCCAGAGTTTACATGAGTTGAAAAAGCAATTAGAGAAATTCATAGGAAGAAGAAAAAAATCCATGAAGGGTTATTAATCACAAAGATATTACCTCACAATTAGAAAACTCCCGGAACAACAGGCTGCTAGATGCTGGGAGAACAGACCAGGGAACTACTACTGCATGCTTAACCTGTTCTTACACTGTTTCCTGAGTATCCACACCTGCTCATTGCCAGGAATGGGATACTTGGATCCATAGACCACAGGACTCCTTCATTACAGCCAGTCTTAGAGATTTGCAGCACTGAAAGAGCTTTTAAAGTCACTTTTCCCCCAGTTCAGCTATTCACCTTCTGCTCTACTCCTTTTTGAGGAATTAAAATACGGACATTCCTGCTCAATAAGTCCTGAGATTTATATGGGCTTTCACTATGAGGCAGGTCACCTATGCTGGAAACGCGAGTTCGTCATCAAACAGTTTGTTGAACAAACAATAAAACACAGTCAGTGCTTCAGCATTAAAAAACTGTTGTAACATAAGTGAGACAGCAATGCCATGCTACCAGTATTAAAGACAGAAGTGCCCCAACCTCAGATATTTTAAAAAAATTATGTTTATAAACAAAGTTTCCAATTAGGAAGCTTCTTGGCTCCAAATTTTGGCTAGAAATTAAGAGAGTTTGCAACCATCAGAGGAATAATATTCTTCTATGAACATGTATGAAGAGTGAGGAGCAACAGCAAGTTAACTGACATAAAGATGGAGCTCAAGAATGAATGTATAAGATTATATAAGTACAGCAGCTGCCCGCAACACAGGGAGACTAAACTTCACGACTCAGGAGGTCCCTTCCATTACATTCCTAATTAAAATACAAACACTTTATGAACATGTGTTGTGGCAGCAAGGATTTTCTTTCCTTGAGCAGATTCCTGATCTGTACTGCATGGTGTAAGAGGAAGTGTGTAGAGAACTGCATTTCCTGGTGGCTCTTTGCTAACAAACCAGATCTGTCTCAGGAGCATAAAATGCTGTTATAAAGATGAGCATTCTTTCCACTGAGGGAAAGGCAAAGAACCCCTTTTTTCCCTGACACCTGCCCATAAAATTAAAACCACCGAGCAATAAAAATATGCAGAAAGTAGAAAATGTTGCTGATTTGATTGCAGAACTAAGCAGTAGCAGTTTTAAAATCTTCCCACAGGTACAATAAAACAGAATAGCTCAGCATATATCGCTTTGCACTGAATAATGATTATTTTGTTAGAAGAATGTGCCTGTCATTTATGACCTGGATCTGAAGAAATAGTGCAGCGATGGTGTTCTAGCTACACTGTGATTTATGGCATGCATACTAAACACATGAAGCATAAATACTGATACATGGATACTTATGATTATATATAAACAAGCAGATTACTCTTATAGGTTATAGATTATATTCATAAAATGAAAAAGTTTCTCTTTGTATTCAAGGATTAAAATCTCTTGGATGGTAAATCAAAGATATTTCCAACTATTCTGCATTAAAAGTCAGCACTGTGGGAAAACATAATTTATCCAATAAAAGAAAAAAGGTGGGATCTAAACTGCCTCATACTGTCAAGTCTGAATCACCCAGAGACAGTTCTCTCGAGCATGGACTGTGCTAGAGGAACAAAAACGCCCAAAACCCCACTACTCTCTTTGGCTACATTTTTCAGTATACTGAGGCAATATATTTTTAAAGAGTGAATTTACATCTAGTTTATGATATGCTGTTTTACACATTGTACCACCCTTGTCCAGCACTAAAATCAATGAGATTTCACTGCATTTAAAAAATCTTTTATTTGTGACACTCACAGAGCCCAAGAGACACAGATATCACTAAACGAGCTCAACTTTGCTTTTCTGCTGATGAGAATGGTGGTCAGAATTTACATATTTCATCTCAAATTAGTTCTAAAACACTAATGGAGCAGGTACTCACTGAGATCCTCTGCCAGCTGGACCCTTTTGCCAGTTAGTAGCTTAACCTTTTTTTCATTGTCTTCAGCAAAGTCTTCCAGTACTTCCTTTACATTCTTCTCTAAGCGTCTTACTGAAGAAAGAAAACAAGAAAAAAAGGGCATCAGTAAGACTTTGCACCTATAATGATCTATTAAAGTGATCTAAAGACCAAACTTGGAAAAGGTTTGTGGGTAATACAATACATGTTATCAAACTAATCCAGCTGGAGAAAAAAATGAAAAACAAAGTAATTCTGAACATATAAAGCTCTTGTTCATGTCACGAAGACAAATTCTTTACGAGGGATATGTTCAAAAGTACATTTTCTCACCAAATAATTTTATTATTTGATGACGATGGCTTTTTTTTTGCCCCCTCCTCAGAAGACAGCAATCAACTTTTTTTCTTTTTAAAAAAAACTCTTTTGGAAGCATCTATGTATAACAACACAGTAACGTTAGAATTTTGTTGTTGTTTCAAATATCACAACTGGCTCACCACAACAATTTTACCTTCAGTGTTAGTAAGCTGCTGCCTCAGAGTATTTGCTGTGATCGCCAGCATTCGCTGTATTCGCCAGAAGAGGACAATATCATTACATTCAAGCTGAAAGAAGGAGAGTTTTAGCATCAGACCTCTGATGTCCAGTGAGCACTGCATGCTCTTACAAGAACCCCTTGAAATACCCTTTTATTGACAACTGCAAATTTACATATACACATCCTGATCTTGCACAACAAACCCAAAAAATAACTCCTGTAAGTAACAACGAAACATACCAGGAACTTTGTCAGGAACTAAGTCACATTTAATTACATTGCATTTTCTCTACATCCATAATTTTCAGGGAGCTGAATCAATGTTTGTATTATATTACTTTTATTATATAACTAAAGAGCAATTGACTCACACTGTAAGCAAGCTGCTATATACAGCGTGAGGCTCACAACACACTTGTCCCTAACAAGCACACTGAAAAGACTTCACAAAGGTGAAGTCCATATTGTGACTACAGGTCTAGCAGATGCTTCTGAAGACAGTTGGACTAAGGGCTATATTAATTAACAACAGAAGAGAAAGTTTCTATATTTGTGAGGATGGCAGGAATGAGCACTGTCTTCACAGCAGGACTACTCAAAAAAGACAACAGCAGGAAACAAGAGGTTGGATACCACAGAGTGGCAGCTCTTCCCATGCTATGATCTCATTCTTTCCCATTCTTTTTCTTTGCCCTTGGAATCCTGACTGCAGGCAAAGACATTTCTATACTAGTAAAGACTTCTGGCTCCATGGTGATCATTGTTTCTCATTTAAAAACAAAGTAATATGCTAAGGCAAATGAAGACTTTCACCTTTTCAGAAATTTCTCTTTGATTTAACAAAAGTGTGATAAGAAAAAAGTCTCCTTTGTGTGATTTTGATTACACTGACATTTGTTTTTACAATCTTGGCTTTACAAAACCATCAAGTAATTTAACCAGAAAGATGCAATTGTAAGCGCTGTGGTTTATTTTTTCATGAATCAACTGCGGTTCCAAGTCTTAACTCAAAAAGAAAAATTATACAAAATGAAACAAACAAAAAAAGCCCCACTTTCATGGTTTCTCTCAATTTTATATATCAGTCAATAGCTGTCCAGTATGTTTTCTAAGAATGTGTATTGAAAAGGCACAGATAAGTAGCAGATGCTTAGTTCATGACTGATATCTAGTGGTCACTTTATGTAATTACCACCACAACAGAATTTTATCAGTTACAAACCTATGCCATAAGTTATGCTGAAGATCATCAGCTATATCAAGGCACAGGTTATAAAGGAAAGAGACTAATTTAAAATAATTGCAGGAAAGGATGTTTTCAACTGACACGTATAAATATTTAGACAAAAACATAGTTGCTCAAGTTACCTCTGAGTCCACAAAGTGCCTTTGATAGTAATAGAAGCCTCTTCGACACAGATTGCAGTGGCTCAAAGCAGTCTTCAGGAAATATCTCCTATATATTTGGTGCCAAGTGTCTTTAATCTACAAAAACAGTGCTTACATTAACATAAAAACTCACTGCTATGCATACTTTAACAATCACATTTGATTTAAAAATAAAGTTTCAGAATTCTGTAAGCTCTATAATGTAGTATGTAAATATTTCTCAGGCACTGATCATAAATTAGGATATGATCAATATTTGAACTCAATTTGACAAACATTACAGATGATTCTGTTAAAAGTCCTTTACTTCAACACTGGGAATACATTTGAATAGAACACATTAATTTACTAACTAAACCAGATTAAAGCCTACAGAAATATTTAATGGTTTTCAGTGAACTACATAAACATTCGTAACTTTCCTCGCTTTGGCTTATGTTTCAGTTCTTCAAATTAAATGCACTATGGCTCTTCAAAAGAGCCGGGTGCCAGTTTTTTTTGTTTCTAGCTAAACAATTGTTTCTTTTTTGCTCATTCGTAGTTTTGCATTTAATTAGATAAAGGGTCCAATTTGCACTGCAAAAAAAATTAATCATTTCCCAGAACATATTAAGCCTACATTATCATGTCTTGGGGTAAGCTGCCTTTTCACAACTACTTTTACAAAATTTCCCTCTTTTAGATGAAGCTATGATCTTCAAACTGAACATACAACTACAGAGAAGAGCTTAGTAATGCAGAGCATGTTTTATGACATCTTGCTCACAAGGGCTTTGCTTCCACTGTATAACACATACATAATAACTTTAAAGGCAGTCTTGCCACTGTAGGCGAGAAAATCTGCTGAGCAGATTTTGACTTCAGTCTGACGTGCCAGATTCTAGAGTGCTGTACTGACTTGTCTGACAGCCAACAGAAGAGTGCAAATTGCGTGCAAGCAGTAATTTAATAATTCACTTGGAAACATGTGGATTACAAACTCAGTATTTAGCTATAGTCTTTTTAATGCTCTAGAAAGAGGATACAAATGTTCACAGAAAGCTTCCATGTGTTTTATGACAATGTGTCTTACCAGACATGGGTCCACTGTTACTCCCCTTGCTTCAAGATTCTTTCTGACAGTCGTCACTTCATCATTTGCCAGATAAGCTGCATGATCTTCGCTGCATTTGATTAATTTCTCAAGCTCATTTTTTGTTTCGTTACGAATATGCTGGAATAAAAATGTGCAGAATTGTTAATCAAGTTACAGCAATGGCATGAAAGAGACTTACTTCTAACTCTAAACAATGAGTTAGAACAGAAAAACCCTTTGAAATTAATAGCTAATAATCGTATCTGAACTAAAAGTCTATTTTATTCATAGACAACTCAAATACAGTATTTTAAAACGCTAATTAGGTGTCAATTATTCATATTTTTTCCTGTTATTGTGGACAGAAATGTAGAAGAGGAAAGGAAGGAAAAGCAAACATAGGTTTTAGGTCTTACTTTCACCCCGTGAGCATCAGCTGGCATGGTTCATTTTCTTAAGTGATGTGATTTTGCAGCTCTGAAAAGCTCTACTTAGCTTGGAAATGCATTCCCCCACTCCTGCAGCAGACCTAACTAATTTCATGCAAATTATTACTTTTGTCATTTTCTTTTGATACAAATAGCAGAAAAAAAGAAAGGCTTTATGTTTTCTGAAAATATAACGAAGGGTAAACACAAACTCAGCATTCACAGTGACACTGATGAAAATGTCATCTTCACCAGGCGGGAAGTCAGTTTGGTCTCTAGTTCCATGTTATTGCTCGTTAAATTCAAGACAGGTTGAATTGACTGTCTTTCTGTTATGCCTGGCTGCACACAAGTGACCAAGTATTTCCTCTGAAACGACTTTTTTTTTTTTTTTTTAAACAATATTCTTTTAAACCCTGCTTACTTCTTAAAAGTATTATTCAGTTTTAGAAATATCTAGAGAAAGTAACATAGAAAGCCCATCACTGGACAGTAAAAGGAAGTAGCTATTTACATTTAAAAGGAGATAATTTTAAAAGCTGAATAAAGTGAGAATAGAGGTTGATGGAAATGGTCAAGTAGAATTTACAATGGTGACTAACTTGCTAGCAACAATATCCTCACGTATTAATGAAATTCAATGAAGCATAGATAGGAAATTGCACAAGATTTCTGCTTCAGAGGAAATGCTTGGAAATATGCAAAGTAACCCATTTTTCTCAATTTCTCCCCATTAGAGGAACTTTAATGCATTGAGCTCAATGAGAGTAAAGATGTAACTCAGGAAAAGAACAGAAACACATTTGCAAGCTCATATATATTTATATTAAAAATACATGCAATTGTTCCTGGTGTAGTATTTAAAACTTCACAGTAAAATAGTAAAAAAGAACACTTGAGAGATTTAAAACTTTTCAAACTCATGCAAGTGGAAGGAAGTATGAGGTCTTTTTTTTTTTCCTCCTGAAATTTTACTGAACAATAATCAGCTTTCCAAAACAGACTGAACTACATTTTTATTTATTTACCTGTTCTTTTGTGCGGCCTATCCAGTATAACCACCTTTTCTTCCAGTCTGGACCCACCATGTCTTCAATAACAGACTCAGCTGGAAAAGGAAAACAGGATGGTAGCTACCACTCAAAATGCATGCAAGTAGTGAAATGTATACAGTATTAAAATTAGGTACAAGAGCATGAATGGACATTATATGCCCAAGAACATAAGACACGTCCTACAGGCTCAAGTCAAATGTCTTATCAAATTGCAGCAAGACATTTACTTTAAAAAAAAATGACAGCTGGTACATATGCCAAGAAAAAAAATATACCTGCCATCCCTCCACTGGAGTTGCACTGTCTTGCAACCACGTCAAAATTGTTACACCTCAAAACCATAATGGACTAGCTGTGCTCCTGAATGCATTTGATATATACCACGTGTGAAAGTATCTTTCAATTTTAGAGATCTCTTCCCTTTATCTTTCAATTTTCAAGAGCAAGAGCACTAGGCTGCTCTAGCTGTTTTTGACCAAACCCATCCATCAGTAACAGCGCTAACTTCAGTTGTCTCCACTGTCTCAGTTGTGCTGATAAAAACCCTCACACTGCCACGAAGTTGACCAGGAAATTGGTACAGATAAAACACAAGTAGACTACGTCACATGACTCACTGTCTTTGAGACGGCTTTGGAGGGTCTCTTCCATAAAGTGGATAGCTGCATCCCACTGCTGCTTATCAGATATGGACCGATCTTCTAAGGCATTGTGCTGGATCACTCGCTGCAATACAGGACAGCTCTTTAGCCATAATTATTCATTCAGAAAAAAAAAATCTGACATTTTCTTCACTTTTTGATATTTATAAGAATAGCATTTAGTGGGGATACTGGATTTATTCAAGAAGTGTGTTCAAGGGCACCAAAAATATCTTCTTGTGCTGTTAACTTAAGTCTCTTCTGCAGCCTTGTGCAAGTAACAAAAAAGTGAAGATTCCTCAGAATGCAAAACCTATAAAGATGATGAAAATGCTGCTATCCGATGTGGCTATACTTATTACAGAATCACAGAATGGTTAAGGTTGGAAGGGACCTCCAGATATCATCTAGGGTGGTATCTAGGTGGGTTTTGAAGATCTCCAGAGAAGGAGACTCTACAACCTCCCTGGGCAGCAGCCTGTTCCAGGGCTCTGCCACCCTCACAGGAAAGAAGTTCTTCCTCACATGGAGATAGAACTTCCTCTCCATCCTCCCTACATTCTCCCCTCAAGTACTTAGACGTATTGATCAGCTCTCCTCTCACTCCTCTCTTCTCTAGGTTAATTATCTTATCATACAGAATAAATGAGCTGATACTAAGCAATTCTCAAAACGCTGTCCAATTGGCAGCCCATAGATAAAACGTGACTTCATTTTCCTGAACTAAGTAAATACAATTTTATTGGAAGTTAGTTAGTGGAACAGCTAATAAAGGTAATTAAAAAATGAAAACAGAAAAACTGCCTTGTAAGTAAATAGAAAAATATGCTTCCTTAATGTGCAAGTTAAAAAATGTTTAAACTTAAGATGATCAACAGCACCACAGAGTTAATAAATAAATAAAAATAGCAAAAGACTACATTATACCAGGCTGTCTTCTGCTCTTTCATTCCATCTATGACGTTTAATGCTTTCTTCTTTGACAGCTTGTTTCAGTTTATCAAAGATATCATCATGCTCTTTTCCTTTTTGTTCTGTCATGAACCGGGAAAATTCTTCTTGCAAAGTCTCCCACGCCACCTAGAAGTTCAGGAGACTGTTAGGACTGCAGTGCAGCATTATGCCAGATCAGCAGTACTGGCAAATAGGAAAAACTAAATGCATTCTGAAGATGATGCACAAGCAAAAGTCACTGATTTTTCCTCTGCTGCCTTATCTATTAGTAACAAAGTTAATGCTGAATAACCTACTGCATTAAGTGTTGGCAATTGGAATTCTATTAAATTTGCACACATCTTAAAAATGAAAACATGTAGCTTGAAGGTTTTTCTTTTAAAATTCTTTCAGAGGAATTCACTTTTTATGTTTTGATTTTAATAAGGAAATATTCACTAAGACAGCAAAGTAACTTCTGAAGCGTTCTTTACCTCTTCAATCATTCTTAAAGCTATCATTTCATATCCCTGGAGCTATGTCCACATTTAACAGATTCTTAATAGGAAGGGTTTTTTGTTTGTTTGCTTTTTAAAAAAAAGGTAAACAGGAAACATTTTTAGAGAGCTAATATATCTTAAGTTCTAACCTCCACTGCTTTATTAGGCAGTTGCTTGTCAGTCCACTGCTTCAGCTTTATGTCCACGGTGGTGTTAAATGTCCCCGAGTTCATAGTCTGTGCTGCTGGAAGGTAGATATTCTCAATCACATGAGTAGACACCCTTTCCCACAGTGTTTTCTGAAGAATTTCTTCCCTGAGATAGACAGATAGAAATATATAAGACTGCTTCCAATGCAAAGTGTTTAACAGCTAGGTATGCAAATTATTGAAAACAGAGAGAACAGACATATAGAATATAGGATAATGTCCTGATAATGTCCCTACTCTAAATAGGGATTAAGCCTTTTTTTTTTTTTCTTTCCGGTTTAGGCATCCTCCTTACTTGAGTTTTAAAATTTTTGAACCTTTCTACCTGACAAGCCACTATAACTGAGGGTGAAACCCTTTAGTTTCTTTACTGTTGGAAGAAATTTCTGACATATTTAAGCTAGTAAATTAATTATACAAAATTAAAAACAATTGAGGCTTTTAAATAAACAGATAAAAACACAAGTATAAACTAAGATGACTATCAGTAAAAATTGCTTTATAAAGAGTTTTAATAAACAAAATTCTTCAACATACAAAGGAACTGTTTTGAGAACAACATACTGTTAACTGAAAAACAGTTACTGTACCAGTGCTTTGGTGTGACCTGAGTCAGACTTATGACTTCATCAAGGATCTCATTCTTGGCTTTTTCAAACAACTCATTCTATGCAAAAGGAAAAAGATGAAAACATTTTAAGCACATTCTGACAATATTTTCGTAGGAAGAGTAACAAAACCCTTTTCTTATGGCCTTAAAGCCCAAGATGATACCTTCTGGTCATGTTCTGGACAATGTGTGTGCTTGCCACAAGCTACCCTGGTTAACCAAGCAGCTTCCCACCCAGCTGTTGCCTGCCGCTGGCCAGGCAGGGCATGTGCTTATTCAGGGGACTCTATAAAAGAATTAGAGAATGGGATCATGATTGTTTTGTAATTCTCTGCCTGAGAGAACAGGGAATGCAACTTATCTTTGCTGGTTTTAATCATCACAATCAAAAAGAAATGCATCTATTCTGGTGGGTAAATTCAGCCCAACTCACTCATCCTTTTACTAAACATTTATTTTTGTTTAGAGTTTGATTAACCACAGTTTGAGCAGAGTATTTCATTGCAAGAAGAACTCAATGTTTCCTCCCCCTATAATAAGTCACACTGTCCTCACACTTTTAAATGTTGCTACTTTACCATAACTTTAAAGAACCTCCAGTTAAACCTTTACCATAACTTTAAGGAACCTTCAATTAAATTAAATAGCATGAATTCTAATTGATAGCCTTCAATACTTTACAACAAACATTTTGAACCAGAAGTGTAATTTACCCTGTCAAGCTCTCGCAATCGAGGGTAGTTGTTCTTCCATTCAGTCTCCAGATTAAAACGTGTGGCTGCAAAAGAAGAATCAACAATGTGGCCTCAAAATTTGAGAAACTGCATGGCTATTTTAAAAATTTAAATTATAAGAATATATAATTTTCATATTCCTGTAGATTAAAAAAGATAGATCCAATACAAATCTACTAAATATCTGAGCCAGGACAAGATTTATAAAAGGTAAAGACCTGCAAGCAATAAGTTATTTTCTGTCAATCCATATACTAAAAACAACGTACAGATATTTAAAGCATATCCCGATTTATTGTTATCACCACAAAAATTTACTAATTCCTTCTCTTTTACAGCTAAAAAATGAAAGTGAATGTTGCTCTTTCACTTGGTCTTGTGAAACACTGTGCAAAAAGAAATCTACCTTTGAAAGCATCTGCCTGCTGCTCCACCGACTCTCTCACCATTTTCCAGAAGCAATCTGACACAGCAAGACTTAAGTTTTTTGTTGTTACCTGGTGTGCCTTCAGCATAGATGTCCTAGAAAGACAGACAGCTATGGAAAATGCTCCTATTTACACCCATCTTTCCCTGTCCCCATTTTTTCTTCACAAGAATAAAGCTTCACTTCTTGTGCAGGAAAATAGCACATCAACTTGCACTTAAAACTAAAAATCCAAGAGGACCGATCCTTGAAATGCACTGAGTGGCTGGATTCATATCTCAGAAGCCTTAGATAATAGGTACATAATTTGGTTCTTCTAGAGCCAAAGAAAGGATAGAGAAGCTCAGATCTGCAATAGAATAAAC